>PVKH010018395.1:0-14015 GCA_004027955.1 Chaetophractus vellerosus | reverse complement strand
CATATTTGTTTTTATAACAACAGTCTTTCTTCCAGCACAGAATTCATTGTTAAAGTTACCCATGAGTGGGACAATTATTTAAAGTGTTCATTCAGTCACTTTCATTTTGATCATAGAGTTGTGAAGTCATCACCTCAGTCAATTTTAGAATATTTTCATTACTCCAAATGAATAACCCTATGCCTCCCTATTGTTGTCCCTTAGAACCAATATAATAATTTTTTGCCATTGCTGCAAAAATATTACAATATTACTGTTCACTATCATCCATATGTTACAGTAGTTGTAATTAACCCATGTTTCACCATTTTATTAACAGATTTTAAATGAATAAAATTATTATATTTATACTCTTAACCACAGTCTTCATCTACCACTAAAATGACTATAGTATATAGTCCCTAGAGTATTCTCTACCTTCCTTTTAATTGACATTTATGTATACAGACTACCCCTTTCAGAAACAATTACATTTATAAATCAGCAGTGTAAGTTATACTCACTATAATGTGTTACCATCAACTGAATACATTTCCACACTTTTATAATAGACTTTATTAAAACATCTATATACATCAGCTGCATTCTAACCCACATTCTATCTCCTGGTAACCTATAATCTACAGTTTAACTCCATGAGTTGATTCATGGTATTTAGTTCATTAAAGTGAGACCATACTGCAACTATCCATTTATGTCTGGCTTATTTCACTCAACATAATGTCCTCAAGGTTTCTCTATGATGAAATTTCATTTCATCATACAGAAATCCTTCAACTTAACAACAGAAAAGACAAACACATTTAAAAATGGGCAAAATTTTTGAACAGACATCTCTCCAAAGAAGATTTATAAATGAACATAAAGCACATGAAAAAGTACTCAGCATAATTAGTCATTAGGGAAATGCAAGTCAAAACCACAAAAAGATATGAATTCACATCTATTAGAATTACTATTTCTAAAAAATGGAAAATAATAATTTTTAATTATTGCTGGAGAAGATCTGGAGAAATAGGTACACACATTCATTGCTGGTGGCAATGTAAAATCATTTAGCTCCTGTGGAAGACAGTTTAGCAGTTCTTCAGAAACATAAATATAGAACTAATATATGACCCAGCAGCTCCATACTAAGTATATACCCCAAAAAATTGAAACCAGTAACTCAAACAGATATTTCTACACTGATGTTCATGATGGGCTTCATCTATAATTGCCAAACATTAAAGCAAGTCAACTGTGCTTCAACTAATGAGTGGATAAATAAAATGTGGTATATACATAAAATGGAATGTTATTCAGTCTTAAAAAGAAATGAAGTCCTGATGTATGCAACAACATGGATGAAGCTTGAAAACATGGTGCTGAATGAAATAAGCAAGTTAGAAAAGTGAAAGAGAGTGAAAGCAGTCAAATGACATATTTTTCACTACAGTACAGTTTTATTTTTAGATTGAGCTAATGAATAAGATTATTGTTTTAGCTATATAATCTCACTCTTGCAATTCATAGGCTGAAACTGTGCATTATTACTTATGATGAAAACTGTCTTAATCACAAAGTAATTTCTTATTTTTCACTCCCTAGCAAATTCCTGATTCTCACTCCCTAACACGATCTTGTTTTATTCTACTACTTATCTAAAACTAAATTAAACATATGCCAGATGGATAAGCCTGAGAGCAAGGACACTTTTAAACAATTGATTTTTTAAAAATATTTAGTTTACATAAATGTTACATAAAATATATATGGGATTCCCATATGCCCTGCTCCCCATACTGCCCACATTTGTCCACAATAACTACACCATTCAATAGTGTGGAACATTCATTGCAATTGATGAACACATTTTGGAGCATTGGCCCAAAGAATGAATTATAGTTTACATTGTAATTTACACCCTCACACAATTCTGTAGGTTATGGCAAGATATATAATGGCCTGTATCTATCTTGCAATGTTATTTGGGACAATTTCCAAGTCCCCAAAATGCCCCTTTATTACACCTGTTCTCATTCTTCCTGACTTCAGAACCACTAGTGATCATGGTCCCCAATTTAATGATATAAGTTCTTCCATTGCTAGAATCACAATAAGTTTATAGTAGAATACCAGGAAGTCCACTCTAGCTCATACTTCATTCCCCAATCCTGAGGATTCTGGGATGGTGATGTCCACTCCAACTCTAACTGAGAGGGGGCTTCAGTCTCATATGGCCAATGTATGGGTCTCTCTTGCTTGCAGTTGTAGACTCTCTGGGTTCCTTGGTATGGTGGATATCCATCATCCCCTCATTGTTCGCTGTCCTGGATGAGTCCAATGACCTGGAGAGTAGTCATTGCAACTCCCTTGAGACTCAGGGCCTAGCTGGCACATAGACAGCCCAAAGATTCAAGTCTCCTGGACATACTTCTACCAACTCCAGCACCAAATATAGGTTCAAATAGAAGGAACCAAAGAGCCATGTCTAGGGAAACTACAACTGAGTCCATTTCTGTCACACTGGGGAGCACAAGCCCCAAAGTTGGGCCCACTGGCAAGGCACCAAACTCACGAGCTATTTGCCCTGACCATATTGTGTGGGTGCCTCCAGGGCCCTCAGGAGCCCTGCTATTTGGGGTAGTGATTAATTTGGCAGACAATGAGATCCTGCTGAGATGGGCACAAGGGTAACCTATGGAATGACCTCCCAAATTATTTTGAAGTCTGTTAGCCATATAAATGCATTTGCCTTATATTTTCCCTATTTTGGTCAAGGTATTTTTACAGTTGTATTGCTAGTTGGTGCTTGATAGTAGTAATCACTCAGTGCCAGGGAGGACCATCTCTGGGAGTCATGTCCCATGCTAGGGGAAGTTATTGTATTTATATCCTGAATTTTTCTTAGAGAGAAGTCACATTTGAGCACCAAGGAGGCTATCAGGAGATAACTGTTAGATTTCCTATAATACTATGCTGAGTTTCAATTTCAAGAGTAAAAGCTCATAATCACAATCATCAATATCAAAAGCCCATCAGTGGACTGTACTCCCTCACTAGCCATTGCTTCTGTAGTTAGAGA
This sequence comes from Chaetophractus vellerosus, assembly GCA_004027955.1. NCBI lineage: Eukaryota > Metazoa > Chordata > Mammalia > Cingulata > Chlamyphoridae > Chaetophractus > Chaetophractus vellerosus. The sequence continues at coordinate 10,948 of PVKH010018395.1, read as the reverse complement.
GGATTTTTGTTGTTCCATTAGAGAATGTGGCAGAGATCCCCAAAATGGGAATTCAATATTCTTTCAGTTATTGTGTACATCTCTATCCACTGTGAAAATTCTCTGTGAACATTTGAACACATTTATATTCCTTATATTTATGCTCAGGTGATCTCCTCTTGTGTATCCCCCATCATTCACACTCTACATAAATGGTCCTCCCCTGCAAAAGTTGTAACCTTCTGTGATCCACAAATTCCTCAAAAATGAAGCCAATAAAATAATCAAATACAATGAATTGGAAAATGAATTAATAATTGTAGTTTTAAAATAACAAATAAAATACAAAAATTTAGATATTAAAAAGTATTTAAAAATGGGATAATATAAATTAATGAAAAAATATAACTTTTTGACATTTTACATTTCATCGCTGTAAGACCTGTTGTCCAGTATGTACAGTGACATTTGCTTCCATTTGTTCCCCTAATATCTTACTTTTTTCATTTTGTCTTCAGAGAAGTTTTATTTCACAGCAAAGTCACATAGAGATTAGAGGGGACACCAATATATCCTACATCCTTCCCCTTTGCCACTTTCCCCTATTAATAACATTTTATACGTGATGATTCATTTGTTAAAACTGATGTACTAATATTGAAACATATCTACCAATAATTTTATAAATTTTGATGAAACTTAAAATGGTCTGTATTCATCATTGATTGCAAGATCGTGTAAAACACTTCCATCTCCCTCAAAATGCCACTTTTCCCTCTATTCTATTTTTCCCTCTCCTTCCCTTTGGGACACACAGGAAACACCAGGCTTCACTCTTTGCAGGACCAAATTCATAGTAACTTGCAACAACATTGAGGGCTTGACACATTGGTCTGTCCCTTATTGGGCACTGCCAATGCTCTCAGGAGCCTTCTGCCTCTCTATCTGAGAACATAGTGGGCCTCCCCAGGATGGGAGTCCAACACCTTCCCGCTCACTATATGGGTCTCCACCTACTGATATAATACACAATGTCAAGATGAACACACCATGGTTATCAAATATTTCCTCCAATTGAGCAAGCTGCCTTTACACTTCCTTGACAAACTCCTTTGAGGTGCAAAATTTTTTTAATTTTGAGAATTCCTCATTTATTTAATTTTTCTTTCACTGCTTGTGGTCTGGGTGTGAAGTTCATGAAACCATTTTCTATTACAAGGTCCTGTAGATGCTTCTCTACATTATCTTCCAAGGTCTTTATGGTCTTGGCACTTATATTTAGACCTTTGATCCATTTTGAGTTAATTTTTGTATAAGGTATGAGATGGTGTTCTTCTCTCATTTCTTTCGATATGTGTATCTAGTTCTCCAAGCACCATTTAATGAACTGGCCATTCCCTCCCATTTGTTTGGGCTTGCTGACTTTGTTGAATATCATTTGACAGTATATGCTAGGATCTATATCAGAACTCTCAAATCAGTTCCATTAGTCAGTATGTCGATCCTAGTGCCAATACCATGCAGTTTTGACCACTATACCTTTTTAGTACGTTTTAAAGTGTGTTTCCTCTGATTTTCTTTTTCTTTTTCAGTGTCTATATTCAGGGCCCCTTGACCTTCCAGATAAATTTCATTTTTAGATTTTCCAATTCTGTAAAAAATGCTGTGGTGTATTTTATAGGGATTGTGTTAAATCTATCAGTTTGGGGAGGATAGATATCTTTATGATGTTTAGTCTTCCTATCCATAGGCAAGGAATATTCTTCCATTTATTTAAGTCTTCTTTGATTTCCTTTAACAGTGTTGTGTGGTTTTCTGCATATCAATCATTTACAACTTTAGTTAAATTTATTCCTAAGTATCTGATCCTTTATTTGTTATTATAAATATGTTTTTCTTGCATTCCTCTTCAGAATGCTCATCGTTGATGTACATAAATGCTACTGATTTTTGCACATTGATCTTATAATCTGTGACTTTATTGAAACCATTTATAAGCTCCAGAATCTTTGTTGTAGATTTCTTAGGGCTCTTTATGTTTAGGATCATGTCATCTGAAAATAGTGAAAGTTTAATTCCTACTTTCCAATTTGGTGACTTTTATATCTTTTTCTTTTCTAAGTGGTTGAAGAAGTACTTCTAACACAATGTTAAATAGAAGCAGTGAAAGTGGGCAACTTTTTCTTGTTCTTGAACTTAGAGGGAAAGCTTTTAGGATTTCACAAATGAATATGATATTAGCTATTGGTTTTTCATATGTACTTCTTATCATTTTGAGGAAGTTTCCTTCTATTCCTATATTTTTCAGTGTTTTTATCAGGAAACCATGTTGTATTTTATCAAATGGTTTTTCTGAATCTATAAAGATAATCATTTGATTTTTTCTTTCAATGTGTTTATGTGGTGCATTACAATGAACAATGTTCCTATGTTGAATATTCCATGCATACTAGGGAAGAAACCAACTTGGTCCTGGTGTATAATTCATTTGATGTGTTGTTGAATACGATTAGGAAGGATTTTGTTGAGGATTTTATCTTCTTGGTTCATTATAGAGATTGGTCTACAGATTTTCTTAATTGTGGTGTCTTTGTTTGGCTTTGGTATTAGAGTGAGTTTGCCATCATAGAATGAGTTAGGCAATGTTCCCTCCTCTTCTACTTTTTGGAAGAGTTTAAGCAAAATTGGTGTTAGTTCTTTCCAGAATGTTTGGTAGAATTCATCTGTGAAGCCATGTGGTTCAGGGCTCTTCTAATTTGGGAGGTTTTTGATGATTAATTCTATCTCATTACTTGTGATCTGTTGTGTTCATGAATTTCTTCTTTCAGCAGTGTAGGCTACTTGTGCGTTTCTAAGGATTTATCCATTTCCTCTATATTATCCATCTTGGAGGCATATAATTTTTCAAAATATCCTCAATATACTCTTTATTTCTCTGGAGTAAGTGGTGATATAGCCTTCCTCATTTTTAAATTTTATTTATTTGCACTATCTCTCTTTTTTTCTTTGTTAGTCTAGCTAAGGGGTTGTCAATTTTATGGATTTTCTTGAAGCAAAAGTTTTGGTTTTATTTTTTCTAGTGCTTTCTTATTTTCAATTTCATTTAGTTCTGTTCTAATCATGGTTTTATCTTTCTTTCTACTTTTTGATGTTAGTTTTTTTTTTCTAATTCCTTCAGGTATGCAGTTAGGATATTGGTTTTAGCTCTTTTTTTCTTTTTAATATAGTCATTTATGTCTATGAATTTTCCTTTCAGCACAGCTTTTTCTCCATCCCATATGTTTTGTTACATGTTTTGTCATTTTCATTCATTTCAAGGTAGTTACTGATTTCTTTTGTGATTTCCTCCTTGACCCACAGTTTGCATAAGAGTGTGTTGTCCAACTTCCATATCTTTGTGCCTAATCTGGTTCTCTGTCCCTCACTAATTTCCAACTTCATTCCATTGTGGTCAGAGAAATTACTTAGTATGATTTCATTCTTTCTGAATTCATTATGTTTTATTCTGTGGCCTAGCATTTGGTCAATCCTGGAGAATGATACATGTGTGCTAGAGAAAAATGCATATCACTATATATTTGGGTGTAATATTCTGTATATCTCTATTCAGCCTAGATCTTCTATTGTGTTATTCAAGATTTCTGTTTCTTTATTGATCTTCTGTTGAGTTGTCCTGTCTACTGTTTTCCACATTGCTGATTCTTTCCTGTGCATCTGGGCTAGGAATTCAGATGTGCACAATAGGATTATCAGCCAAGGAGTTTCAATTCCTTGACTATAACTCCCTTCAGAGACTGCAATACATTGGCTGTTCAACCAGTTTGTGTGGGAAGGACAATTTCTATTCTATGGGGCAAGCTGGTAAAGTCTTTGCATATATCAATGGTCAGGATGGAAAAATTACACAAAGGTTTTTAATCAGTGCCGGTCACTTCAACTCCAATATTTGATTTTCAAGACCTGAGTGTAAAGTATATGCTCCCCCATCATGGACATGAATGATTTATACTGTGAGGAACTGGGTAAAAAAACAGGTATTTATTCTTTAGCAATGGTAATCAAGTCTATAAACAAAATCATTCCAAGCAAGTTGGAATGTTAACTGAAGTCATGATCCAGCAAGATTATCTGGATGGAATAAGAATCCCAATATGGTCTGCCTTATCAGAATATCCTGGACCATTGTACTAGAAATCTGGACAATATTTTCACCTTAGCAGGGCTCACTTAGAGAAAAAGTTTTTCATTCTGTCCCTGACCTTCAGATGACAGTGGCAGTTCATGCATGCAGAATCAAGAAGAGGATTGTGTCTCAATGCCATGGACCTGCCTCACATGGTTCCAGGAGGAAATAGATCATTTATTCATTGTTTTCCTAGGGTGTAGGAAAGTTAATTCTACACACTTAGCTGAGAAGCATGGTATGTTTTTCAGTTTTTTGGTTATGTTCCGCTTTCCAGAGTAGGGGCCTTTATTTGAACATCAACATGGGCAACAAATATCTTATTAAACACCAGAAATTACTTTCATCCTCACTTCTCCTTCCCACAGAAGAGCATGTTTATATGCAATTTAGAGTCTTGCAAATGGTCTGACAAAATGGGCAGGCTAATATTACTGTCCAGGAATCAGTGAAAATATAGCTGGGTATTTTTATGGTTTTCATTTGCCCCACTAAAATGACCTTGATTGCAGCAATTCCCTTCAGGACTATTAGGTGAAGTCTAACAGGGGTCCACATAGATAATACATCAATACCAATAATGTATTTAGATGCAGGTGCTATAAAATGGAGGTTGGTATGAGCCTGAAGGGACCCACCTATAATTGAACACTTGGGACTCAACCCCCACCCACCCCATAGGATAGGATGGGGCTAGTGTTGACTCAGCCTATCTGGCCAACTGCAGGCAATGCTGGCCTGCATGAACTAGACTATTGGGCACCTGTGGTTCCACTGCACCGCAATAGGACAAGAGGGTGGTAGTGTCTCCCCAGCATCTGAGCAACTGCAGGGGCTTTTGGCCCACATACATTGAATAATAGCAATATCTTAATATTGAGTCTTCCAAATGATAGATGTGGTTAAACTCTCATTAGTTTAATTCTTTTGTAATATCAGCCAATCAAATGTTATGTTTCTCCATAATTTCTTTTATATCTCTGATACATATCTGCTATATATATGTATATATATCTTATTTTGATTTCAATTGTTTCATTAGAAACTATTTTCTATGTTTTCTTACAGTTGATAGCTATTTTATATTTATTTATTTACTTTTTGCAACCAATTTTCTTCTAAAAAATATTCAAAAGTATTTTTGTAAAATTGGGGTGGATTCTTAATTATAATTCACTTTAAAAAATTTATTGAAGTTTATTGTTCATACATAAACATATATAAACAATAAGTGTATAGTATAAGTTGTGAACTTACAAAACAAACATGCATATCTTCATACAGTTCTCCCATACATTATCCCACCACCAACATCTTGCATTACTTTGAATTAATTTTTACAACCTATGAAAGAGCATTGTCACTATGGGTGATGTCCCACAACTTTCTTTTCTCTTTCTCTTTCTTGCAAACCTTTCAGGACCTAGTTCTCAGGGACTGCCCACTTTCCTTAATTCGTATCGGTGAGGACATGTACTGTTCATTCTTCAATGCCTGGCTTGCTTCACTCAACTTAAGGTCTTCAAGATTCATCCATGCATGTTATCCCGTTATCCCATGTGTTTGCTCTTTATTCCTTCCTACTGCTGAGTAATATTCCATTGTATGTATGTACCACATTTTGTTTATCCATTCGCCTGTTGATGGGCACCTGGGTAGGCCATTTTATATCATCATATAATATGCAGAACTGTGTGGGAAAGAGTGTGGTCTACAATGTGAACTATGGTCCCTGCTTAGTGGCAAAGCCCCAATATGTGTATATCTATTGCAGGTGATGTGCCACACTAATGAAGAATGCATATGTGGGAAGTTTGGGAGGTGTGGGAGGTGGGGCATATGGGTCCCCCTAATATTTTTGTGTAACATTTATATAATCGATGTATCTTTTAAAAAATAATTAATTAAAAAAGAAGAAAAAGAAAGAGCATTGTCAAAATATTGCTATTAACTATACCAATTTCTTACATTTGGTATATTTTCCTCCAACCCAACTGGATAATGACACCCTACATTAGGAGTATATACTTATTACATCAATTCTAATGGACAACAATAGGGGGCTATAAGGAGGTGTATTAGTCAGCCAATGGATGCTGATTTAAGGTATCAGATTTCTGATTTTTTTCTTTTATAAAGGGTATTTATTTGGGATAAATTTTACAGTCACAAGGTCCTAAAGAATCCAACTCAAGTTTGCCTCCTTACCAAACTCTGTTGCCAAGCATTGAAGCAAGATGGTGGGTGATGTCTATGAGAGTTCAGCATTCCTCTGAAAGCTCCATGGATCTAGATTCTTCCTATCTCAGCTGTAGGTTGGCGTAAGGTTTGTCTTTCTTCCCAGGATTTATTGTTTTCCTGGCTCAGCTGCTCTGTTCTCTTTACAATGTCATCTTTAAACTATCAGTTTCATCTCTCTTTCTGGGGCTGCAGGATCCTCTGTGTATCAACTTTTGTGTGATCTTGATTGAGCATCTGGTTTATATAGCCTACCAATGGGGATAGAGTCTCAACCCTACATTCCCTAATGAAGTGTTTGAATCAAATTCTTAATCTTAACATAATTTAATCAAAGGCATATGAATCTAATACAATCAAAGTGTATCACACCCAGAGGAACAGAGTCATTTACAAATGTAATCAAGGGGCCGGCTGTAGCCCAATTGGTAGGGCACCGGTTTACCACATAGGAGGCCCTGGGTTTGGTTCCCAGGGCCTCCTCAAGGGGGCAGACCGCCTTGAGAAGGCAAGCCACCATGGGCAGGGCAAGCCCCTGCAAGCAGGGCAAGTTGCCGCTAGAAGGCAGGCCGCCACGTGGTGAGCTGACTCAGGGCATTGTCACAGTGTGGGGAGACAAGCAGACACAGAAGAACGCAAAAATCAACACAGTAAGAACAAGCAGAAAGGGGAGGATATGTAATAAATAAAAAATAAATCTAAAGAAAAACACCCTCATACCATGATGTGTCTCCTCTTAAAAAAAATGTAATCAAATGTCTTTTTTGTAATTCATAAATAATATCATACTGCTATGGAGAATTTTCCTTTGGAATAATGAAAACATTCTAAAATTGATAGAGGTGATGACAGCACAAATCTGTAAAGAGTATGAGAGCCACTGGGTGTACACTGTGAAAGGATTGTACAAAGCATAGGACTGCTCACACAATGAATCCTGTGGTGGAATATGAAATGTGGTTAAAAGAATAAATATGAGAACATATTCTCATGAACTTATTGTTCACTTTTACATTTACTCTGCAGCTAATGCAAGTGTTGGTTTCTCTCAGATTCTTATACATTTTATTTTCTGTCTTCCCTCAATATATTACTTAATAAAGGTGGTGAGAGTTTGGCTTCCTTGGTTCCCTATAAAAGAACGCTTCTAAATGAACAATGGACTAGAGTAGACTTACTGGTATTTTACCATAGACTTACTGTGATTTGAGCAATGGAAGAACATTTATAATGAATGTGAAGGCATTGGCCACTGGAAATTCTGAGGGGAGGGAGAGGGAAAAATAAGTCTAATATGGGAGCATTTTTGGGACTTGGGAATTGTTCTGAATCACATTGCAATGACAGATAAAGATCATCATATATACTGTCATAGCTTAAAAAATTATGTTGGAGAAAGTGTAAACTACAATATAAACTACAATCCATGCTTAGTGGCAATGCTCCAAAATGTGCTTATTAATTTTAACAAATGTACCACATTAATGAACGATGTTGTTAATGTGGGAAAATATGGGAAGGGTAGTGGGGCATATGGGAATCTCCTATATTTTTATGTAACATTTATGTAATCTAAGTATATTTCAAACATAATAATAAAGTATATTTTTAAACAAGAATGCTTCTGCTATGCACATTGTTAAGTTCTATGGTGTTTGAAAGAGGAGATTTACCTTTAATTAGTATTTTTTCTACAGTGTAGGTATTTTGCTTCAGTATCATTGATAACAGTTTTCATAATGAATAAGTATCTAATTGGAAGATATATCTCTTCTGCAAAGATGGCATTTTCAAATAAACTTTCAAGTTAGGGGATTTTAATAAATCAATATATTTAATTGCTTAATGTTATATTAGCTATACTTAAAAAAAATACTCAGGGAACTTTAATTTCAAAGGACAAATCAAATAAGATACAGCTTTTATTTACCCAAACACGCATAATCCATTCTTATTTAACAGTCAAATTAGTCAGACATTGTACATTTTTATAAAACACATTTTAAAGCCAATTATCTATAGTAAACCAAGGGAAATTCTGATATGGAATGGTTTGATGCAAAACCAAGTTTAAGGCACCTGCTATGAATTTAGAGCAATAACATTCATTTTAAAAGTTCCTAATAAAATAGATCTAGTTAACCAAGACACCAATTTCAAATAGGGAACCAATATAATGGTTGATTTACTATGTTGATATGCTTAATCACTCCTTTCCCTTACTTTTCCCCATACTCAGGGGATATCAGAAGCTCGCTCTGAGGTCTACACTGTGCATAGAGTAGGTAGCAGATTTCCTTTTATCTCCTCTTACCTATTTAAGATATATCCTGAGACTATTAACAAAGCACAGAAGCAGCTTTCTTTGCAATTTAATAATACATAAGACACCTTGGCCTCTTTATTCACCAAGTTATGGCTAAGAATATAGCCAATACTCACAGTTTTTCAATAGTACTAGAAAACCCAAAAACCTGCCTTATCACCCTCACCCCTATTAGTCAATAGTAAATTTGATCAATTAAAACCTGTAGACTCAGACATAAAGGGAAGACTAAAGACTGATCCTTATCATTAAATCTATTTCAATTGTCACTCTAGTCTGATGTATCTAGTAACTAACAGCACTTTACTCATAAATCCAGGAAAAGCATTTCTAAACTAAGTGTAACTTTTTGTTTATTTGATGTGCCTTTTTGGTATTAAAAGTGCTAGTAACATGCTGAGATACCATCTTATGGCACATTGCATATCTTGATGAGGCATTCATGTTTAGTAGTATTTTTTCCTTAAATTTTCTCTAACATAGTAAATCCCTTTGATATATTAAAATAATTCTGGTGAAATCAATGCAGATGTAAATCACCTTCCCTAACTTGGCTCCATGGTAGCTTTTAGTGAAACTGCAATGACTAAGTTATAAAATACTCTATCAAGTTGCTTTTTTTAAAATGGCATCTTAGATTAGTATATTCACTCAAGCTAAATCCAATGTAGTATATAATAGAAAGATTATTGTTAAAATAGATATGGCTATAAGTATCTCCCTCCATATTAGGCATTTAGAAGCTTTTAAAATTTTCAGGTGCTAAAAGTTATGGTAAAACTAGACTGTGAAACTGTTCCATGTATAAGCACCTTATTACAGGACAGTTACTTGACCCTATATGGGAATGTGCTTTCAATTCAAGAGATAGTAATAAAGGGCCTAGCTATATAAAAACCATAGATTCAAAATTTTAAATTAAGCAAACTGCACTGACACATTAGGGCTAACAAAATCTAGACCCTGTCTACACAGATTTTGATCTAATTATCCATACTGCATATTGTTTTAAACAATCACTTAGAAAAACTTAAGTCTTTGCTGCTGAATAAGTAGGGCCCACAACTAAAGCTTAACAATCAGATTTTATTGCTTTAGTCATGTGGTGCCTTAGCAAGGCACTGTTGTATGGACTAGAAAACACGAAATGACTGGTGACGAAACCTTGGAATGACACCTGAAGGATGATATGAAAAGTCATTCTGAGGCAGGATGCTTTTACTGAATTGTTTTTTAGCCAGGGTTTATCAACCATCAGGAATGAGTTCAAGTTAAAATTCACAGGAGAATGGAAACATCTTAAGGTCAATCAGTTCACATGCCCATCCTGATCGTTTGAATAATCTGGAAGATTGCAAAGCCGCAAACAACAAAAATGAATGGAGACAATAACCAGCGTCCTACAGACGCCTTCTCTTTGGGGGCATTTCTCCAGGTCTTGGCGACGTTGCCGCGCTGGGTGATGTTCTTGCTGTGCTTCTCCTTGGCCATACGGATCCGCTGCTTGGCAACCATCTTCGCGGCACCACCACTAGCCCGGTCACCCCTCAGACTGGCTCGCTTTCCCTCCGGGCGCTGCGAGGCTTGGCTCTTGGGGCCCGCGCCGCCGGAGTGAGGAGGCACTCAGTCGGGGCGCGAGCTCTGGCTGCTGGGCCTGGGCAGAGGCGCTAGCCGGCCGCTGGCCTCCGCCTGACAGACGGGCCGAGCAGGGTGGGCGCGGGAGTAAGACAGAAGGCTCCAGGACGTTCTGCCGCTGCCACCGCTACCCAGGCAGCAGCCGAGAGCGTGGAGGGGAAGAGGAAGGAAGCTCTACGAAAAAATCGGACGATGCAGACTGCCGCCGCGAATTACTTCGGGTTTGGCTGCCAATGTCAGGACTGGGCAGGCTCCGCCCCGCCATGTTAGCTTTACTTTTGAGAGACGTACAATTTGGTCATGATCGTATTTTATATCACTCATATTTTGTAGAATACTTACCAAATTGCTAAATTATGTTTGAAATCCCTAATTTTTAAAAAAACTTATTCTATTCTGTGAATTCTATTTTCCCACTAAACTACCTCTCAAATCATCCTAGCCTGTTTCTTTAACTTGGAATATTACATTTTATGCATTATGTATCTCTATAAGCATGATTCTTCCCTTTGTTAATCTTTGACATGGATCTCTCATAGTCATTTCCTTCATGTATCTTCCTCTGAAAGTGCTGTGTTTATTATGGA
>PVKH010018394.1:0-15135 GCA_004027955.1 Chaetophractus vellerosus | reverse complement strand
CAAGAGAACTATCTTACAAATGTCCTTTCAGAAATAAACAGTGCTCAGCTAGTGATGTTCTAGCAGCAAGAGGAGTAGCATCTTCTGTAGCAAGTTGGCTGGTAGCCACAGCCTGCATAGCCAGAGCCATATCCACAACCATAGCTGGAACCGTATCCACAGCCATAGCCAGTCCCATAGCCACAGCCATAGCCACTTCCATAGCCACAGCCATAGTCACAGCCATAGCCAGTCCCATAGCCACAGACATAGCGAGAGCCGTATGCACAGCCATAGCCACTTCCATAGCCACAGCCATAGCGAGAGCCGTATCCACAGCCATATCCACAGCCATAGCCACCTCCATAGCCACAGCCATAGCCACAGTCATAGCTACTTCCATAGCCACAGCCAAAATAGGGACCATATCCGGTTGCATAGCCACAGCCATAGCCACAGGAGTTGCCGTAGTAGTTACAACACATGATTTCAAGGTGAGGGATTTCAAGTGAGTTGCATGAAGAAGGATCTGAAGTGGTGATGGCTTCTACCACCCTGAGACCTTTATATACTGTCAGAAATTAGCAGAGCAGGGGGCCGGCTGTAGCCCAGTGGATAGGGCGCCGGTACACCACATGGGAGGCCCCGGGCTCGTTTCCTGGGGGTCTCTCCTAGTGCAGCAGACCACCTTGAGGGAGCAAGCCGCCGTGGGTGGGGCAAAAAAAAAAAGCCACCACGGGCAGGGCAAAGCTGCCACAGGCAAGGCAAAGTTGCCCACAAGCAGAAAGGAGCTGCCTGTGAGCAGAGCAGAGTCGCCCGCCAGCAGGGCAAGCCGCCCACGAGTGGGCAAGGCCACCGCTCACGGGTGAGCTGACTCGGCTCGTCCCCGCAAAGGGAGGAGACAAAGTAGACACAGCAGAACGCAAAAATGAACACGGCAAGAACAAGCAGAAAGGGAGGGGGGGATAGGTTAAAAAAAAAAAAGAATAAAGAAATTAGCAGAACATACTCGTCATTCTCTGACTTGGCCAGCAAATATTTAAACTATCATATGCCAGTCACTTTTGACAAAAATAGTGTGCTTAAAAAGGGTCCATTATTTTGGAGATTTCAGTTTTGTTTAGAGAGCATCATCTTAAATTGCTCTGGCAAAGAATTTTCTTAACCTAATCATGTGTCCCAAAGTATAACTGATATTTCTAAAACCTCTGATCATTAAATATATATCTTATACTTATGTAACAAGCTTAAGAGGTGTAGGAAACTTTGACACCTGTTCCTTTTACCTCGATCTGAAAATATTAGGAAGGAAATATTCTTCTCTCCTTCTTAAATCATAGAAATCACAATTCTTCTACACACCCTGATCTTCTGCACTTCACCCTTGCTCAAATATTCTCAAAGTCCAGGAACAGAATTATCTGAGAATTCAAAGCCAAGGCTATCATGTTTGAGTCTTATTATTCATGGATGTAGAAACAATCTATATGCTGTGATTATTTTTCTTCCATGTCATCTTTCCTTATGCCAAGCAAACTGAGGTCTTGAAGAGGTAGGGAAGCATGCCTCTTCTCCGACGTTATTTGTAATCTACATGTAATTGGGATGTGGAACTTCTTAAAGCCTACCCAACTTAATTTGGATGGGAAGCAGAAAAGCTCAGTTAGAACAGAAGTTTAAGCTCTTTTCTCCAATACAGATTTTGTTCCTTTATGATATATGGGTACATTCCTAGAATTTAAGAAAACATTTTGCCTTCTCCCATCACTGCAGTTTCTTACACATTTAGATCAGAGGTTGAAAGAGAATGGATGAATTTTAGCACTTTCATGGAATAAAGTACCAGAAAATTAAATTTATCCTCTATTCATATGAACAATGCATTCTATTGATTCAGAGTTTTAAAAATTACCCTCATTTACCAAAAGTGTTTAATGTTTTACAAAATTTCTCATCATTATTTTGGAAATATAATGTTTATTCTTTCTTCTCAGTAACACTGCTACCTCTTTTAGATTGCTAAAGGCTGCCCAAGGCAATATACCAGAAATGGGTTGGCTTTTACAATGGAGATTTATTAGTTTAAAAGCTAACAACTTCAAGGCCAAGAAAAATTTCCAAATCAGGCTTCATCAGGCAATGCTTCTTCTCCCCAAAGACTGGATGTTGGTGATCCTGGAACCCTTCCTCACATGACAAAGGACATGGAGGCACCAGCTGAGATGCTTTCTTCTCCTACATGCTCCAGTTACCCAAAATTCCTTCTTCGTGGCTCCCTCTCTACTTCTCTGTTCTACTGATATTAGCTTCTGTCTTTGGAAGCTTTCTCTCTAAGTTTCTAGGAGTTTTTCTCTGTTTCTGGGTCCTTATCTCTCTGTATTTATCTGTTTATAAAGGAATTCAGTAAGAGGGTAAAGACTCATCCTTGGCTCACCTTACTGAAGTAATCTAATCAGTGGTCCGACCTTCAAGAGGTCCTCACACACAGAAATGGGCCAGTTACAAGAACATGATTTTCTGGGGTTCAAAGAATCTCAAACTACCACACTACCACACTTATCTGCTCAAAAAATAAAAGAGAAATGTATCACTCCTTCGGTCATTAATATTTTCCTTGATACCTCAATTCTTAGCTTAAAACTTTCTATTTATACATCAAAACTCAAATCTTCCAACACTTCTAGTACAACGCTTACTTGACTGCTACTGTAGATTTGGAGGGATGTAGAAACAATGTCAGGGACACCCACCCACAGCTTTCAGGTATCCCAGAAAGCCTGTATCCCAAAAACCTAGTCTGGAGTTCTAGCATCCCATTTAAGCCAAATTACATCACCACAAATCCAATTACCTCCATCTGTCTTCTACAAAAATATTCAATTTTCACTGCAGAGCCCCATAAATCATGATTTTATACCTTGGTGTTTTCTTATCTCCATAAATAATTTTAAATTAATAATACTACACACTCAATTTTGTTGTTTGCCCTGCTGTGCATTCCATGAACACATAAGCTGAATTTCACAGGCACTGAGCCCATGCCATAGTCAAAGTGCTATTTGGGAATTGGAAGTTTGCAAAGATCAAACACACGTGCTTCTTTTCTAAGCATCAGCCACCTGCACAAATCAAGAAGCTTCCAAAAAGAATGGAATCTATTCAACTCTTCAGTGCCAGATTACCTTTTCATAACCTCAGATAGGAGTCACCTCACGTCCACAATATAAGAAAATAAGGAAAAAAATGGAGCTACTGTTGTATCTATATCAGTAATTCAGAGCCAGGCAAAATTGCATTCCTGGAGAGCGTGGAAAGGTCTGGAGATGTTTTTGATTGTAACAATTTGGAGGGGTGGCACTACTGGCATCTAGTGGGTAAACACAAGGGATCCAGCCAACGATACTACAATGCACAAAGTAACAAACAAATAAACAAAGCACCCCCATCAACAAATAATTATCTTTCAGGAAATATCAATAGTCTAGAAATCTTGTGTTGGGGATTGATCAAGTCCCTCACAAAAGACATGTTTCAGTCTTTTGGTACTCTGTGTGAACTCAAATGTAAGGGGAACTTTGGATATATTTTTAGTTATGGTGAGGGCAATCTGAATGAGGGTGGATTTTGGTCCATTATGAATGGAATCCTTATAAGGAGAAGATTGATCAGGAAGAGACAAAGGAGGAGACGAGAGACAGATCACCAGAGATTGCATCAACACCAGAATGCTACAGAATGGAACAAAAAAATGGCCTGCGGATTCCTTGTGTTGGACTTCTAGTCTCCAACACCATGTGAAACTACCCGACCCTAATAGCATCTAGTAAACCTGCTTGTCCCCTTTGCACTTGTTACTGTCTTTTTGAGTCATTCTTTAGAACTGGCATCTTTCTATGATCACGTCTCAGTACCAATATCACAATTTCAAAGTAAATCCCACCTATCTCTCTAATTCTTTGGTATATACCCTGCTTCCCAATAAACTGCTTTATTTCCTCCATAGCAATACTCTCAAATGAACTTAACTAACATAATTTTTTCTATTTTTATCTCTACTTATTAGACAATAAACACCCAAAGGGAAGTAAACTGTAGAGAGTTTTTTATTCTATGTCCTCAGAGTGAGGGATGGTGCCTATTGAAAAATTCAAAGATATTTGATGAATATGGGAATTAAATTTATTTCTTCAACTAAAAATATGCCAACAGCATGCATGCCCTTAAAGTAAATCCGGAAGACATGGCAGTATATTTATCTTCCAACCTATACTTTTCGTAGATATTGATTCCTCATGCTTAACATCCAACTCTGAATCTACCTCATCTATAACCCTGGAATGTGTCTTTCACTCATTACACCTGTCAACACTCAGGCAACACCTACTATCTTTGTGACTTTGTCATAAATTCCTGAAGGGCCATTCCTCCATTTTTTCCCTTGTAACTCCATTATAGACATTAGTGTCACTTCCAAAGCACCGTTGTGAAATCCTTTGTGATTTGTGCATGTGTATGTGACTATGTGGGGTAGCAGAAATAAGAGGAGAAGTCATTATTTATGATACAGGTATAAGGATTACAGTTTGTATTAGCTCAGGGAAGAACCCCATGTTCACCCAACATGTTGCTTGACTAACTTCAAGAGCTGCCATAAAATCTCAAGAAATGAGTAAATCACAATTTGTTTGAGAAAAAGATCCACTTTTATTGAGAAGAAGAAATTTCCCCAACTTTAAGATGTCAAACTCATCAACACAGACATAACAAAAAATCAGAAATTAGGGGGAAACGGCTAACATGGATAATAATGAAGGATACCATGTAGCCTCTGGCTCCACAGATGCCCTTGTAATAAAGGAGCACTTAGAGGTAAAGCGTAAGTCAGCATGCAATATTTTGAATAGAGAAATTTTAGGGTAGAGGAGCTTGCATCAGAATTATCCTTAGAAGTGTCATTTCAAAAGCAAATGGTGTTCATATGATGATGTTCTAGCAGCAAGAAGAGTAGCATCTTCTGTAGCAAGTTGGCTGGTAGCCACAGCCTCCATAGCCAGAGCCGTATCCACAGCCATAGCTGGAACCGTATCCACATCCGTAGCCAGTCCCATAGCCACAGCCATAGCTGGAACCGTATCCACAGCCATAGCCACTTCCATAGCCACAGCCATAGCGAGAGCCGTATCCACAGCCATAGCCACTTCCATAGCCACAGCCATAGCTGGAACCGTATCCACATCCATAGCCACAGCCATAATAGGGGCCATATCCGGTGCCATAGCCACAGCCATAGCCACAGGAGTTGCCGTAGTAGTTACAACACATGTTTTCAAGGTGAGGGATTTCAAGTGGGTTCCACAAGGAAGGTTCTGAAGTGTGATGGCTTCTACCTCCCTGAGACCTTTTTATACTGTCTGAAATTGGTAAAGCATTCCATTCATTGTCTGACTTGGCCAGCAAATATTTAAACTATTATGTGACAGTCACTGTTGTCAATAATAGTTTCCTTAAAATAGCACATTATTTTAGAGACTCCAGTATTGTATAGAGAGCATCATTATAATTTTGCATGGCAAAAAATTTTCTTGATGTTATCATGTGTCCATTAGTACAACTGATTTAAATTTCCAAAATCGCTGATCATTAATTATATATCTCATTTAGCAAGGTTAGCAGGTATAGGAAAATTGTGGCACATTTTCCTCTTGTCTCTATCTAAAAATGACATTATGGAGAAAATACTCTTCCCTCTTTCATGAATCATTGAAACTACTTGCCACAATTTTCCCACTCAACCTGCACTTCTGCACTTCGCCCTTGTTCAAATCTCCTCAAAGTCCAGGGAACAGTGCAACATCTGAGAATTCAAATCCAAGGATATCCTGTGTGGCTCTTATTACTTTATGGATATAGAAACAATCTATATGCCTTGATTGTTTTCTTATATATCTTCTTTCCATATACCAAGCAAACTGAGACCCAAAGACATAAGGAAGCTCCCTTTTTCTCCCACATTATTTGTAATCTACATGTAATTGGAATGTGGAACCAGTTAAAGCCTAACCAACTTCATTTGGATGGGAAGCGGAAAACCTCAATTAGAACAGAAACTTAAGCTCTTTTCTCCAATGCAGATTTTATCAGAGTTTTGCTTCATGATATATGAGTACATTCCTATAAGTTAATAAAGCATTTTTCATTCTCCCCTCACTACTGTTCTTTGCACATTTAAATCAGAAGTTGAAAGAGAATGGTGACTTTTAAGATGCTGACAGAAAAATCCACTTCAGCTCTTAACTCTCCCATGGAATACATAGCACAAAAAAAAAATTTTTTTGCCCTCTATTTACATGTACATTGCATTCTACTGATTCAAAGTTTTAAAAATTACCCTCATTTACCCAAAGTGTTTAATCTTCTACAAAAATTTTCATCAAAGTTTTAGAAATATAATGTTTATTCTTTCTTCTCAGTAACTCTGCTACCTCTTTTAAATTGCTAAAGGGTGCCCAAAGCAATATACCAGAAATGGGTTGGTTTTTACAATGGGGATTTATTAGTTTGAAAGCTTACAATTTCAAGGCCAAGAAATATTTCCAAATCAGGCTTCATGAGGCAATGCTGCTTCTTCCCAAACCCTGGATGTCAGTGATCATGGAACTCTTCCTCTCCTGACAAAGAACATGGGGGCATCTGCTTTACTGCTCTCTCCTCCTCTGGGCTCCATTGCTCACAATCCCTTCTTCGTGCTTTCTCCCTTCATCTGTGTTTCAGTGATTTCATCTTCTGTCTTCCACAGCTTTCTCTCTCAGCTTCGGGGGTATCTCTCTGTCTCGGTGTCCCCATTGCTCAACATTCAACAATTTCTAAAGGTCTCCAATAAGTGGATTAAGACTCACCCTTGTTCCCTTACTGAAGGAATCTAATCAAATGGCCTCACCTGCAATAGGTTCAAACCCACAGGAATGGGCCACTTTGAAGAACACGATTTTCTGGAGTACATAGAGTCTCAAACTACTACAACTAATCTGCCTAAAAATAAAATAGGAATGACAACACTCCATCTTTCATTAATATTTTTCTTTCTTTTTTTTTTTTAAAGATTTATTTATTTTATTACATATCTCCCCTTCCCCCCGCTGCGGCGACACGCCGAGAGTGGTCACTGCGCAGGCGCGGCTTTCCCCGCTTGTGGGCGGCTTCTGCTTCTATTCACGGCCGGCTCTTGCTTCAGGTCGCGGGTGGCTGGCTGCGCTCCATTCGCGGGCGACCTACCCTGCCCATGGCGGCTCTTGCCCTGTCCGTGGCAGCTTCTTGCCCTGCCCACGGCGGCTCCGGCCCGCCCATGGCGGCTTGCCATTCTCAAGGCGGTCTGCCCGCTAGGAGAGGTCCCCGGGAACTGAACCCAGGGCCTCCCATGTGGTATGCCGGCGCCCTATCCACTGGGCTATTGAGCCGGCCCCAATATTTTTCTTGATACACTCAATTCTTACCTAAAAACCATCCATTTATACATCAAAACTCACATCTTCCAACACTTCCTACATAGCACCTACATTGACTGCTAGTGTAGAATTTGGAGGGATGTAGAAAAATATCAGGGGCACCGGCTGCATCATTCAGGTACCCTGAAAAGCCTGTATCCCAAGCACCTATTTCTGGAGGTAGAGTATCCCATTTAAGCCAAGGGACAAAACCGCAAGTCCACTTCCCTTCATCCCTCTTCCAAGCAAAATATTCAATTTTCACTCCACAACCCCAGAAACCATGGTTTTGTATTTTGGTATTATCCTATCTCCAGAAATAATTTTAAAATAATAACACCTACTTTTGTTGCTTGCCTTGCTAGGCATTCCTGAACACATAAGCTGAATTTCACAGGCACTGAGCCCATGCCGTAGGCAAAGTGCTGTTTGGGATCTGGAAGTGTGCAAAGATCAAAGACATGTATTTCTTTCTCTGCATGAACCATCCGCACAAATCAAATGGCTTCTGAAAACAAGAAAATCTAGTCCACCCCTCATTGCCATATTACCTTTTTAGAGCCACACCTAGAGGTCATCTCATGTCCTCACTATACGAAAATAGAAACAATGAAAGCAATGGTGTATCTATACCTGTGATTGAGAGCTAGGCCAATTTGCCACTCCTGTAGATAGTGGGAGCGTCTGGAGACATTTTTTATTGTAACAATTGGGAGGGGTGGTGCTACTGGCATCTAGTGGGTAAACATAAAGGGTAAAGCCAACCATCCTACAATGCAAAAGTTAAAAGCCCTCCAACAGCAAAGACTCAGCCTTCAGGAAATTTCTGTAGTGCAATAGTCTGGAAATCCTGTGCTGGAGATTGATCAAGTTACAAGCAAAAGACATGTTCCAGTCCTAAGACCTGGTACTCTGTGAACCCAAATGTATAGGGCAATTTTGGATATGTTGCTTATCAGTTCAGACAAACTGAATGAGGATGGATTTTGATCCATTATATCTGGAGTCCTTATAAGGAGATGATTGATCAATAAGAGACAGAGGAGGAGACAGAGAGAGACAGGTCACCAGGTGATGGACACAGAGATTGCATCAAGACCAGATGCTACAGAATGAAACAGAAAATGGCATGTGGTTAGCTTGATGTTGGACTTCTAGTCTCCAACACCATGTGACAATAAATCCTTGTTAATTAAGCTGACTCATTTTGTGGTATTTCTGATAATAACCCTGGCAAACTGAAACATGCTGTTTCAATTAATAAGGTTCTATTTATAAACATTCAAATCCAAACATACCCTTTCTTCTGTCTATACTCAACATTCAACCTATCTTCCATGAAGCATTCTTGTTACTTTTCAAGAAAAGAGAGAGAGACTATATTCTCCTTATTTTACTTGTCTAAATTTTATTTAAATCACCATTTACAAAGCATGTAGGCTTTAAACTTTACAAATATGATCTATTAAAACAAACATGAAATCCACACTGGAAGATATTACAAACTAAGGATGATCATTGCTTCTATAGTAAACCCAAATTTTGAAAACAAAGAATAAGTGATTGTCCAATATTTACTCAATACCTTCAACAGAAATTTCCAAAAACCTGACTTCATTTTCTGTGAAATTTAATTATTAGTCATTTTTCCTTCACTTGAGAAATCTGCATACAATTATTTTTTCTGATATTGGTCACTGCTCTGGTCTCATCATTTTGCAATATTTCATCCTTAATAATAAAGGAACAGAAAATAATCTCATTTCAATTTTCTTTCTGTTAAATTATATATATATATGAGTGTGTGTGTGTGTGTGTGTTTAAAGAAGCTTTAGATTAGGTAAATGTTACATCAAAAAAAGGGTGGGAGGGATTGCCTCAAATAGCAAAGCTCCTGAGGGCTCTGGAGACATCCAGACACTATAGGCAGGGCCAACAGCTCAGGAGTTTGGCATCCTGCCAGTGGGCCCTTCTTTGGAATTTATGCTCCCCAGTGTGACAGAGTTGGACTCAGTTTGGTTTCCTTAAACGTGGCTCTTCAGCCCCTTCTATTTGAACCTGTAGTTAGTGCTAGAGTTGATAAGTGTATGTCCAAGAGACTTAAACCTTTGGGCTGTCCAAGTGTCAGTTGGGCCATGAATCTCAACAGAGTGGCAACACCTACTCTCCAGTTCATTGGACTCACCCAGGACAACTAACAGGAGATGATGATGGACAATGCCCATCACAAGGAACAGAGAGAGTCTCCAACTGCAAGGTAGTCCCAGTCATCCCATGAGATCTAAGCCCCCTCTCAATTGGAGACAGAGTGGGCACCACCATCCCAGAAACCTCAGGATTGGGGAATGACAAATTGACTACAGTAGACTTACTGGTATTCTACTATAGACTTACTGTGATTCTAGCAATGAAAGAACTTATATCACTGATGTAGAGGCAGTGGCCACTGGAGGTTCTGAGGGGAGGGCAAGGGAAAAACAGGTGTAATATGGGGGCTTTTTCGGGACTTGATAATAGTCCTGAATGACATTGCAGTGACAGATATGTCTTGTCATAACTTATAAAATTGTGCTAGAGAGAGTTTAAACTACAATGTAAAGTATAATCCACACTTAGTGGGAATACTCCAAAATGTTTTCATCAATTCTAACAAATGTACGACACTAATGAAGGATGTTGTTAATATGGGAAAGTGTAGGAGGGGTAAGGAGTGAGGCATATGGGAAACTCCTACAGTTTTTATGTAACATTTAAGTAATCTAAGTATCTTTAAAAATATTAAGTATATTATATATGGGATTCCTATATACCCCACCCCCTCCTCCTCCTACACTTTCCCCATTAATAACATCTTTCAATAGTATGGTACATTTGTTACAATTGATGAACACATTGTACATTTTGACACTTCAATTTTTATGCCTTTGAATTCTTCCCTTTTGTGTCATTCTTGAAATTAAAGTTCTAAATCGTACTATATTAAAATTCCTGTTACAGGCATTTCGCCTTTCATTGTCACTGCCAACACCCACCGCCAGGCTACAATATCCCTGAATTATTGAAATAGCCTTCTATCCTGATGGCATTATCTCTAATACCTTACCCTTCACATATCAGGATACTGCCCCACTGATGCAAAAACAATCTCTATTCTACACACGTGGGATAACCAAGTCCAAGTACACTCTCTGAGGTACAATTTGCTCTCAGTCATATTTTCCAATAAAAAATGGATGAATTAAGTAAACCACATGTTCATCTGTTAGCCTCAGTTAGATCCTGGGCTTACCCTTGCCCCAGCACTGACTTCAGTGGCAGGGCCCTCTCCCTTGCAGTCTGCATTTTGTGGGGTTTCCTAGCCTCAAGCTCCTTGGAAAGTCAGACTTTACACACCCATTCCTGGCATAGAGATGAGACAGTGATTCCTTTATCACCGCTGATTGAAATGTTGCTGTTATTGAATCTGAAAGGGCATTTTCTGTTGCTTGATTTAAAAGTTGAGGTTCTGCTTGATTAGATGAAGGAACGACACTAACACCGCTAGCCCCTCCAGTTCAGTAAGGGCAACGAGCATCTACACAGGATGTTAATCCAGTGTCATGGCTACACCAAACCGAAGAGATACTGGGCCTTCCTTGCTGCCAACTGGAAATGTGTGAAACCACCTGACCATATGCAGCAGCTAATAAACATGCCTGTCCCCTTTGCACTTGCTACTGTCCTTTTGAGTCTTTCTTTAAAACTGGCATCTTTTTGTTATCAGATCTCTTTTTGTTATAATTTCAATCTAAAATTACTTATCTCTCTAATTATTTGGTATATACTCTGAATAAACTGTTTTATTCCCTCCATAGAACTAGTCTCAAACGAATTTATCCAATTTTTCTATTTTTATTTCTTCTTAGTAGACAATGAATACCCAGAGTGAAGTAAACTATTAAGAAGTTTTTCTTCTGCGTTCTCAGTGTCAGGTATGGTGTTTGTTGACAGTATTCAAAGATAACTGATGAATAAGTGAATTGAATCAATTTTGAACCTAAAACATGCCAACAACATATGCACGCACTTGAAGCCAATCTAGAAGACAAGATAGTATATTTATCTTGCAAGTTATGGTTTCCTTTATATTTATTCCTCATGCTTAATACCCAAATCTGATTCTACGTCATCAATAACCCTAGAATATGTGTTTCACTCATTATTCCTGTCAACACTCAGGCAACATCTACTATCTTTGTGCCTTTTTCATAATTTCTTGAAGTGCTCTTCCTCCAAAGTTTTCCCTTGTAAATCTATTATAAGTATTAGCACCACTTCCAAAGCCCAGTTGTGAAGTGCTCTGTGATTTGTGCTTGGGTACAAGTGTGTCTGACAATGTGGGATAGAAGAAGTAGGTGGAGAAGTCATTATTTATGTTACAGATATAAGGATTAATGATCATGTTAGGGAAGAATCTAAGGTGCACCTAACATGTTACTTAACCAACTTCAAAAGCTGCCATAAAATCTCAAGAAATGAGTAACTCACAAGAAAGCACATAATGGTTTGTTGGAGACAGGTATTTTTATTGAGAAGAAGAAATTTCCCTAACTTTAGTATGTCACAGTCATCAAAACAGTCAAAAGAGAAAATCAAAAATTAAAGGACAATGGGCTAACATTGAAAAATAATGAAAAGGCTTTACAGATGCCCTGATAAGAAAAGGACCTTAGAGGTAAAGCCTTAGTCAAGCATGCAATATTTTGAGTAGATAAATCATAGGGTAGAGGACATTGCATCAGAATTGTCCTTAGAAGAGACATTCCAAAAGCAAATGGTGCTCAGCTAGTGATGTTCTAGCAACAAGAAGAATAGCATCTTCTGTAGCAAGTTGGCCGGTAGCCACAGCCTCCATAGCCAGAGCCGTATCCACAGCCATAGCTGGAACCGTATCCACAGCCATAGCCAGTCCCATAGCCACAGCCATAGCGAGAGCCGTATCCACAGCCATAGCCACAGCCATAGCCACTTCCATAGCCACAGCCATAGCCACTTCCATAGCCACAGCCATAGTAAGGGGCATATCCGGTGCCATAGCCACAGCCATAGCCACAGGAGTTGCTGTAGTAGTTATAACACATGTTTTCAAGAGGAGGGATTTCCAGTGGGTTGCACAAGGAAGGTTCTGAAGTGGTGATGGCTTCTACCTCCCTGAAAGCTTTATATACTGTCAGAAATGGGCAGAGCATACCATTCATTCTCTGACTTGGCCAGCAAATATTTAAACTATAATGTGCCAGTTACTGTTCACAAAAATACTTTGTTTAAAATGAGTCCATTATTTTGGAGACTCTATTTGTGTTTAGAGAGACTCAACTTAATTTGTTCTGCAAAAATTGTTATAATCTAGTCATGCATCTAAAAGTGTAACTAATATTCATTTCCAAACCTTCCAATCAATAATTATATAATCTTCTATAATAAGGTTTGGGGGGTGTAGGGAAACTGGTACCTTTTCCTTTTTCAAAAATATAGTACAACTATAAAATAAAATAAAGCACATGCATTGTCTTTTTTTAAATAAAAGGAATGGAATTAGGAAGGGAATACCCTTTTCTCTTTCCTGAACCATTGCAAACAATTGACATGCTTTTACCAGCCACCTTGCACTTCCCCAATTCACCCTTGTTCACATGTCCTCAAAATTCAACATCTGAGAATTCAAAGCCAAGTTTATCCAGTGTGTCTCTTATTGCTTATGTGTCTTGAAATAATCTATATGTCAATTATTGTATTCTTATATTTCCTCTTCCATATACCAAGGAAACTGATGTCCTGAGGAAGAGAATTCCTCTCTTCTTCCCCATTATTTGTAGTTGTATTAGCAATTGGCATATGGAAGTAAAGCATAAGAGAAGCAGGAAACCTCAGAACACAAACTTAAACTCTTCTCTTCAATGCAGATTTTATAAGAGTTTTGTATTTTGATATACAGATACATTCCTAGATCTAATAACACAATTTTTCTGCTCCTATCGCACTTGTTCCTTGCACATTTAGATCAGACGTTGAAGGAGAGTATATAACTTTCAGGATGCTTACAGAAAAGTCCACCTTCAATTCTTAAGACTTTCACGGCATGAAGTAATGCAAAAACTTCTGTCTTCTAATTCTATATACATTATACTGTTCTGATTCAAAGCTTTGAAAATTACTTTAACAAAAGTGCTCAATATTCTACAAAAAAAAACAATCTTATCATTATTTTTGGAAATATAATGTTTATCCTTTCTTCTCAGTAATCCTTGCTATCTGTTTTAGTTTGCCAAAGGATACCAAAGCAATATACCATAAATCCATTGGCTTTTACAATGGGGATTTATTATTTTAAAAGCTCACAGTTTCGAGGTCAAGAAATCAAGGCTTCATCAGGTGATGGTTTTTGTCCCCAAAGATGGGATGTTGGCAACCCTGGAATCCCTTCTCACATGGCAAAGTGCATGGGGGCATTTTGGGGGTTCTTCCTCATGCTACAGGTTCAATAGCTCAAGGCTTCCTTCTCCGTTTCTTTCTCTCTTATGCTGTGCTCCATTGATTTCAGCTACTTTCTTCCACAGCTTTCCCTCTCAGCTTCTGGGGGTTTTTCTCTGTCTCTGTGGTCCCATCTCTCTGTATTCATCTGTTTATAAAGGATCCAGTAAGAAGATTATTGGCCATCCTGGGTCACACCCTACTGAAGTAAACTAATCAAACAGTCCCATGTTCAATAGTTCACATCCAAAGGAATGGACCAGTTTCAATAACATGATTTTCTGTGTTATATACAGTCTCAAACTACCACCATAATATACTTAATCTAGTCAACAAATAAAAGAGGAATGTGAGTATCTTCTCTTCACTGTTAATCTATTTCTTATTACTCAAATTTTAGCTAAAAACCATCTATTTAGACATCATAATTCAGATCTGCCAACACTTCTTGCTTGAAGCTTTCCCTCACAGCTCTCACAGAATGTTAAGGGATGTAGAAACAACGTCAAGATTCTCCACAGGCAGCCTTCCAGTATCCCATAAAGCCTGCATCCCTAAAATCTAGTTCTGGAGTTTGAATACCACATTTAAGCCAAAGTACAGACCACAAATACACAAATCCTCCATCCATCTTTCAATCAAGATATTCCAATCAAGAGACAGAGGAGACAGATCACCATGTGATGGAGGCAGAGGGTGAGCCAACTCCAGAATGCTACTGACTTGAAAAATACATGGCCTGCCAATAACTTCATGTTTGACTTGTAGCCTGCAAAGCTGTGAGACAATAAATTCCTATTAATTAAGCCAGCACATTCTGTGGTATTTGTGATATCAGCACAGGTAAACTAAGCTATCCTGCTTCCATAAATAGATTTCTTTTTACAGATGTCCAAATAAAAACATACCATTTCATATCACTCTAAACTCAAAATTGGACCTTTCTCCAACAAACACTTAGTTCCGAAAAATAAAAAAGAAAGTGAGAGCAAGAGACTTTCTTTTCCTTATCTTACTTGTCTAAATCATATTTAAATCACCATTTTTGAATCAAGCATGCTCTAAAGCCCCATTCCAAATTTTCCCCATTCTGTCCTATTCTGTCATTCTTGAAATTTTAAAGTTTAACTTGTATTTCACAAATTCCCTGGAATACACAACTTGC
>PVKH010018393.1:0-15138 GCA_004027955.1 Chaetophractus vellerosus | reverse complement strand
TATCCTTGACCTTTTTTTTTTTTTTTTTGCTATGCCAAGGATCAATTGAGCATCTCTGTCTATCTAATCTAATCTATCATCTATAACTCTATCTATCTATCTATCTATCTATCTATCTATCTATCTATCTATCTAATCTACCATCTCTCTCTCATCTCTCTCTCTATCATGTATCTAATCATCAGTTTTATTGAGGTACAAGTTACATACAATAAATTTTACCACTTTTGGGAAAAATTCAATGAATTTTGACAAACAAACATATCCATGTAACCACCAGCACAAGCATAACATAAAATATTTCCATCACCCCCAAGACTTCCCTCATGCCTTGTTGTGGTTTATCCGCTCCCTAAAATAGCCTCTCCTGACTACAATCACTCATCTGCATTCTATCACTCTAGTTTTTTACTTTTTTAGAATTTTATATAAGTAGAACCATACTATATATATATATACTTTTGTATTACTTTTGTATTGTGCTTTTTTAAGATAGCATAATGCTTTTGAGAGCCTATTTTTCTTTAAAGATTTATTTATTTACTTTACTTT
This sequence comes from Chaetophractus vellerosus, assembly GCA_004027955.1. Lineage (NCBI taxonomy): Eukaryota > Metazoa > Chordata > Mammalia > Cingulata > Chlamyphoridae > Chaetophractus > Chaetophractus vellerosus. Next base: position 14,586 of record PVKH010018393.1, on the reverse strand, counting down.
TCTTTGTTTCTCCCCCCCACCCCCGCAAGTGGTTCTCTTGTCTGTCTGCTCATTGTTTTTTTCTCTCCTTCTCCAGGAGACATCAGAACCCAAACCCAGGACCTCCCATGGGGTAGGAGGGCGCCCAACTGGTTGAGCCACATCTGCTTCCCAAGAGCCTCTTTTTATATAAGTTGATTGCAATTGAGATTAGAGATGTGAAAAGCATAGGAAATTTGGACTCAGAAAGCACTGAATTTGACTTCTAGATTTGACACTTTATCTGTGTAGCTGTGGGAAAATTAATTAACTTCTTTGAGCACTGATCTCCTAACCATTAAAATAGTGGCAAAAATATTGACTTCATTGGGTTGTTGTGAGGACTGTTAAGATGATATATGCCTTGCATATCCTAAGTAATCAATAAATATTTACTAAATAGATAAGTAAAAAGCCAAGTGACAGCTACACACCTGACACATTTTTTTTTTGCCTTTAAAAATGGTAGCCAGTATTATTAACAGTGGCAGTATATGTTTGTTGCAACCCAATATCTGATCTCCCTCGGGTGACCATACGTCCCATTTTATATCTGCTGCTCTGATGCCATTCTTAATGGTACGTTCTTTCAACGCGATAATATTCCGGCTTGGAATAAATTACATGAATACCCAATTCCCCCTTTTTCTTCAGTAATGGAATTCTCAAATTTTGACTTCACGTGGCCAAAGAGAATAAAGACTATTTTTCCAGATTCTTTGATAGCCAAGTAGTCATTTGGCTAAATTTTAGCCAGTGAGATGTAAGTGAAACTGTTGAGTGACTTTTGAGAAGTTATGCCTTTCTCCTTCCTTTTTCTTTCCCCTGCTGGCTGGAATGGTAACATGGTGGCTAGAGTTGGAGTAGCCATCTTTGACCATGAAATGACTCTGATAATGAAAGTCAGGTCAAGTGGAATCACAGAATAGAAGGAGCCTATTAAATATTATTTGAGATAGAAGTAAACATTCATTTTTAAAAAAATTTATTATGGTAACATATATTCAACATAAAATTTCCTATTTCAACAATTTTTAAGTAAACAATTCAGTGATATTAATTACACTGGTGGTTAATGGTAGCTAATGTTGTGCTACCATTAACACAATCCATCACCAAAATTTTTTAACACCCCAAAAGAAACTCTTTACCCATTAAACAATAACTCCTCATTCCATCCTGTCTCCTGGCTCCCAGTAACTTGTATAATACTTTCTGTCTCTGAATTTGCATAGCCTATATATTTCATATAACTATAATCATACAGTGTTTGTCCTTTCGTGTCTGGTTTATTTCACTCACCGTGAAGTCTTCAAAGTTCATCCATGCTGTAACATGTATCAGAACATCATTCCTTTTTATTGCTGATTAATATTCCATTGTGTATATGTGTGTGTGTATTGTTTGTTTGTTTATCCACTCCTCTTTTGAGGGACACTTGGATTGCTTCTGCCTTTTGGCTATTGTGAGCAATGTTGCCATGAACACTGGAGTTCCATCATTGCTTTCAATTCTTTTGAGATTATACCTAGAAGTGGAATTGGTGGGTCTATATTTAACTTTCTGATGAACTGCAAAACTGTTTTCTACAGTGGCTGCACCTTTTACATTCCTACCAACAATAGGCAATGTTCCCTATTTCTCAGCATCTTCACCAGCCATCACTTGTTTTTTTTTTCCATTTTTTAAATAATAGCTATCTTAGTGGGTATAAAGTGGTATCTTGTTGCATTTTTGATCAGCATATCCTGAATGGCTAATAATAAGCATCTTTTCTTGTGCTTATTGGCCATTTGTATATCTTCTTTGTAGAAATGTCTATTCAAGTCCTTTGCTCATTTTTACTTGGGTTTCTTGTCTTTTTGTTGAGTTGTAGGAGTTCTTCAGATATTCTGTATATTAAATCCTTCTTGGATATATGGTTTCCAAATATTTTCTTCTATCCTGAAGGTTGTCTTTTCACCTTCTTGATAGTCCCTTTGTTGCACAGAAGTTTTTAACTTTGATGAAGTCCTACTTATTTGTTCTTTTGTTGTTTGTGCTTTTAGTGTAAAATGTAATAATCTTTTGCCTAATACAAGGTTCTGAAGATATTTCCCTATGCTTCCTTCTAATAGTTTTATAGTTTTAGCTCTTATGTTTAGGTCATTGATCCATTTTGAGTTAAAATTTTTATATCATTTGAAGCAAGGTTTGCTTTCATTCATTTGTATGTGTATATGTAGTTTTCCCAGCACTGTTTGTTGAAGAAACTTTTCTTTCCCTATTGATTGGACTTGGCACGCTTGTCAAATTCAATTGACCACAGGGGAAGTGGATGTAGCTCAATTGGTTAAGTGCTTGCTTCCCATGTACAAAGTCCCAGGTTTGAGCCCGAGTACCTCCTAAAAGCAAACAAACAAACAAAAACACCAACTCTTATTTTGGAGCAGATGTAGCTCCGTGACTGAGCACCTGCTCCCCATGTATGAGTTCCTTGGTTCATTTCCTGATACCTCCTGAAAAAAAGAATCAATTGACCATAGATGTGTGTATTTACTTCTGAACTCTCAATTGTATCCTTTGGTCTATATATCTGCCCATAGGCCAATACCACACTGTTCTGATTACTGTAGTGTTGTAATAAGTTTTATTTTTCATTCTATAAAGATATGTTTCCAAATTACAGTGAAAGGAACTTTAGTAATTTACCAATTGTTTTCTACTATGTGACTTAGAGATACATCACTAAAAATTAATATCTGACACAACAGAAGACATTTGCAGAATGTAATATTATAGTGACAGTGCTGAGGCTGATGGTTACCAACATATTAAACTCTTTGAGTTTGGTTACATCTTAATTATTTATATAGAACATAAAAATAGGGAGCACAGCTAGAAATTTATCTCATTTAATGTTCAGAGATAAAAGGGTTAACCACTCTTTCCATTATTTTCAACATATAAGTCTTTCTTCATTTTGAAATCCGATGGCAATCAAATTCTCACACTGTTCCAAGCTGTTATATAAACAGGATACTGAAGGCCAGCACTATACAGTATACCGCAACATAAGTACTCTTTTGTTCACCAATTCTGGCACACTTCCAAAATATACCCAACAGTCCAGTTTTATTTCTGTCCAGGAAGCTGAATGCTAAGGATCAGATATAAACACAGGTACATATAAGCAGCAAGATTATAGTCAGCCTCTGAAAATGAAAAATGGCAAACAGTAAGGCTGGTGAAGCCCCAGCCACATCACCATTCCTGTAATAAGTTTTAAAACCCCATAGGTGTGAATACTCCAAGTTCATTCTTCCTTTACAAGATAGATTTGGCTTTTCAATGCTCTTTACCCTTCCATATGATTTGATCATTGGCTTTTCCATTTCTGCCAAAAAGCTTGCTGGAATTTTGATTGGGAGTGTTTCGAATCTGTAAATCACTTTGGATAGTATTGAGAGCTTAACACGAAGTCTTCCAATACATGAAAATAATGTCTTTCCATTTATTTAGGTCTTCTATAATTTTTTCAGTAAGGTTTTATAGTTTTCTTTGTACAAGTTTTTGATATTCCTAGTTAAATTGATTCATAGTTATTTTATTATTTTTGTTGCTCTTGCAAATGGGATTTATTTTTCATGATTTCCTTTTTGAGTGTTCATTGCTGAACTGAGTTTTGCACTTTGATCTTCTACCTTTACACTTTGCTGAATTCATTTATTGGTTCTAGTAGCTTCCTTGTAGATTCTTTGAGATTTCTTACAGATAAGATCATATCATCTGTGAATAGAGATGATTTTATTATTTCCTTTCCAATTTGGATGGCTTTTATTTATTTTTCTGCCTAGTTGCTCTGATTAGAACTTCCAGTACAATATTGAAATAGTAATGGTAAAAGCAGGCATTCTTTCTTTGTTTCCGATGTTGGGGAAAAGCTTTCAGTCTTGCACCATTGAATATGATGTTAGCTGTGGGTCTCTCATATATGCTCTTTATCAGGTTGAGGAAGTTCCCTTCTATTGTTAGTTTTCTGAGTGTCTTTGTTATGAATCGGTATTACATTTTGTCAAATGTCTTTTCTGCATAAATTGATATGGTTATGTAGTTTTTATTCCTTTGTTCTATTAATGTGCTGTATTACATTAATTGATTTTCTTAGGTTGAACCAAGCTTGCATACTTGGGATAAGTTCCACTTGCTCATGGTGTATAATAATTTTTTTTCACTCTTCTATAAATTTTATTTATTTTATTATTATTATTTTTTTAAAGATACTTAGATTACAAAAATGTCACATAATAAATATAAGGGATTCCCATATGCCCTGCTCCCCACACCTCCCACATTTTCCCACATTAACAACATCCTTCATTACATTAGTGGGGTAAATTCATTGCAACTGATGAACACATTTTGGAGCATTGTCACTAAGCGTGGATTAAAGTTTACATTTTAGTTTACACTTTATCCCACCCAATTCTGTAGGTTACGCCAAGATTTATAATGTCCTATATCTGTCATTGCAATATTATTCAGAACAATTCCCAAGTCCCAAAAATGCCCCTATATTACACCTGTTTTCCCCTCTTCCTGTCCTCAGAATCTCCAGTGACCACTGCCTCCACACCAATGATATAATTTCTTCCATTGCTAGAATCACAGTAAGTCTTTAGTAGAATACCAGTAAGTCTACTTTAGTTCATAGTTCATTTATAGTCCAGAGGATTCTGAGATGGTGATGTCCACTCCACCTCTAATTGAAAGGAGGTTGTGATCCCATAGGGCTGATGGATGGGACTCTCTTGCTTGCAGTTGTAGACTCTCTCGGTTTCTTGGTATGGTGGTTGCCCATCATCACCTCCATGTTAGTTGTCCTGGGTGAGACCAATGAACTGGAGAGTAAGTGTTGCAACTCCGTTGAGATTCAGGGCCCAGCTGGCACATGGACAGCCCAAAGATTTAAGTCTCTTGGATGTACACCTACCAACTCTAGGACTAATTATAGGTTCAAATAGAAGGAAGAAGAGCCATGTGTAAGGAAACCACAACTTAGTCCAACTCTGTCACTCTGGGAAGCATAAATTCCAAAGTAAGGCCCACTTGCAAGGCACTAAACTCCTGAGCTATCTGCCCTTACTATTTTTTCTGGATGTCTCCAGAGCCCTCAGGAGCCCTGCTATGTAGGATAGTATTAACTTTGGCAGTCAAAGAGATCCTGCTGAGATGTGCATAGGCGTAACCTCTGGAATGACCTTTAGACTCACTTTGAAGTCTCTTAACCATATAAACTCATTTGTCTTTACCTCCCCCCCCCCCTTTTGTCAAGGTCTTTTTCCGGTTGCATTGCTAGTTGGTGCTTGGTAGTAATCCCTTGGTGTCTGGTAGTAATCCCTTGTATAATCATTTTAATGTGCTTTTGGATTTGTTTTGCTAGTATTTTTTGAGGAGCTTTGCATCTATTTTCATAAGGGATAGTCTGCAATATTTCTTTTCTTGTGACAGCTGTATCGGGCTTTGGTATTAGTGTGAAGTTGGCCTCACAGAATGAATTGGGGAGTATTACTTCCTCTTCAATTTTGGGTTTTTTTTTTTGTTTTGAAAGCTATATTTTTGCATGTTCTGGTATTCACAGACAAATGTATTGTAATTAATATGTTAGTCCTTCCTCATACACAACCCTCAAGCCAAGAAACCCTAAATTGTCTGAGGCAGAGTGTCAGTGTCCACTATAAGATAATTTCTTCCTTTGTTGTCTGTGAAATATAGCCTGATATAAATATCCTTTATCATATTTCTTTTCTTGTACCTTGTCTGTAAGGTAGAAGATTGGAGTTTATGAATAGCTAAGGATCTGTCTCACCTTATGAGTTTGTAATTTGAAGACCTGGGAAACTTGATCATAAAATAAAATGAGACATGTTATTAATTTCTGTATAAGTGCCATCTAATTACACTTAGATATTTAGATTGAAGATTCTTCATGTATTGTAAAGGGAGTTTTGAGATCCTTTGATGTAAGTAAGGGACTCTGACAAAGCCATATTTCTTGATCCTTAGAAGGCAGATTATTTAAGCATGATTCAATTGTTACTTTACTAAACTGTGTTTGTGTGTGTGTGTTGAGGGGAGGGTCTTGCTAAATTGACAATACTGATTAATCCTCTCTCCAAACTGTCGGTGTCCCCCAAGTTCAAAATATAACACAGGGATTAAGACAGTTAAAAGTTGTAATAATTGCCTTTACTGATTCTTGATTTGGAACAGCCAAAGAAGTTGGCTGTGCCATGTTTTGTAAGACTCAACTTGTGTTGCCTTACCAGGTCCATTGATTAAATGCATCCCTTTTCACCCATAAAGGGAAACTATACATGCTAGACTATATTAAAAAGTCAGTTAGGAATCCCCTAAGTCCCCTCTTTGCTCTGAATGTTTGACTTTGTGTCTTTAATCTTAATCCTTACCTTTGGTCTTCCTTTGCTTTTTTATATCTCTCTATATTTAAACCATTATTTCTTCTATGTATTTTTGTGTCTGGTTCTCAGTTTTACCCAACACCTCATATATTCCTATGGAATGAAATCCCTGTCCTAGCTGTTCAGAGGGCACTGACCTGGGCAGGTTCTCATTGCCCAATGAGTTAGGGAATCATATACAATGTGTAAGATATTGGAAGAATTTCTTGGAGGCTTCTGGTCTCTTTCCTTACTTCTATAAGTTTTGTCCAGTTTTCTTCTTAATCATAATATCAATTCAACAAAATCCTAGAGTATATGCTTGCCTATCTTATTTATTCTGCATATGCTCAATATCTGATAATATTTTTTTCTCTACATAAGGGAAGAGTACAAAATTTTCCTGGAATGTAGAATCAATAGATGCTTATCTATGTAGCCAATTATATATATATATATATGATATATATACACACAAAATTGCTTTTTCCTGAATCTGTATCCAGTGATTCTCCTGTCTTTTTTGTTTTAGAATCAGATGTGCTTCTTGGGGAGCTAAGTAGCTCTTCTCTTCATTATCCACCATCTTAATTGCCACCTCTTTATACAGAAACTTTGATATTTTTAAGTGTCCTGTGTTATTTCTTGCCCATTTTTGTTTTTAGAGGCATTTTGTAAATTACAATCTAAAACCTTCTTATCTCAATAGTCAAACAGCAAGTAAATAGCAAATCACCAGTTTGTGGCAATTTTATTTATGTTTTTGGGATCCACTTGGTTGAAATAATAGGTATGTAGTTACTTTTCTATTTTCCTTACCATTATGTGAGACAATACAAAGAGAAATTATCTAAAAATGGGATTAGGGATTAAATAGTGAACATCTTCCATAAAAGAAGGTCCAGAGCCTCTTTGCCTTCTTTTATTTGCATATTTTCTCTCTCTTATCTTTCTGCTGACTAGACATTCAGTTTCATCACCAAGGTTGTTTATGTCAAATGGAAGGTTATTTTTTCCCCTTGTTCTTTATGCCAGTTATTATGAAGGTAAGACAGTTTGGAGCTGCATGGGCCCCAGAAAATCATGTTCTTAAAGCTAATCTATTTCTTTGAGTATAAAGCTATTGTAAGTAGGATGTTTTGATTAGATTACTTCAGTTAAGGCATGGCCCAGGGTGGGTCTTACTCCTCTTACTGGAGTCCTTTTTAAGAGAGCGAAGGGAAAAAACCACCAGAGGCAGAAGCTTAAGGCAATGAAAGTGGGAAGAGAAGGTTGAGACCAGCCGATGCTATCTCTGGTCAAGTGGCTTGCCATGATAGAGGAGTCCGGTATCTCCAGCAGCCAGTCTTCAGAAAGAAAGCATTACTTGATGATGCCTTGATTTGGACATTTTACTAAGCTTCAAAATTGTAAGCTTGTAATTTAAAAAATTCCCTCTGTTAAAATCCAACCCATTCCTCGGTATCCGCTTTCAGGCAACCTAGCAAACTAAAACAGTAAGCATCACTATGTTAATTCAGATATCACTGGGCCTTAGACATTTAGAGCTGGGAGGGATGTAACCAATCATGTGGTCCAAAGACTTTTTGCTTATATGCTTTAAAATCCCACCTTCATCCTGTCCTTTTTTTTTTTTTTTTTACTATTTATTACAACTAAAGATTCTCTCATTATTAATCTCTAAGTTCAGCATAAGGTAACTGTACAAAATAATTTTAGGTTATCAAAGTATAATTCATAAAAAGTAAATAGTAAGCAGAAAAAATAATTAAGAGCACGATGAAAGTTAAACCTTAATTCGGAAGACACTTTATCAACACACTCATCTAAACTTGGTGATGATTCAACCATGGCCTGATAATTGGGAAGGTACAGTGATTGAATACTTAGTTTGTATTTAATTATAGAGAGAACATTAATCTCCATCAAAGTAAGTATTTAAGCTTAATAGAAATGCAGAGAAAGAAACTGCTTCCCAATGGTCCATGACTATTACCTTAAATATTACATTCTTGTATCCAGGAAAGTTTTTTCTCTTTAAAAAACATGCGCAATAAAATTAATAGATCAGAACTGTATAAAAGAGATACAATGGTCTCTTTTATTCGTTATTTTAAAAGAAGTTTTAGATTACATAAAAGTTACATAGAAAGTAAAGGAGATTCCCATATACCCCAATTCTATTTTCCCCAATTAATAACATCTTTCCTTAGTGTGGTACATTTGTTACAATTGATGAACAAATACAATGGTCTCTTAAGTGTTTGTATGTGCACAGAGAATTATGGTATTTATTTATTCATTTACTACAATGCTCACAGTGATATTGAGTTCACCATCATTCCTTAGGCCAAATAAACATGCCCTCTCCCTTTTCTCTTCAGTCAAAGACTGAAGTTGAGAATGAATCACGGCCAAATTTTTAAACCAGTTGGAATTTCACTGTTAAAGGTCATGCTTTTCTATAGTTATGAGACAGACTATTAAGTAATAGGCCTTCTTATTAGTTTCAGCTGGTTCAGATAGTATAATACATTAGGGGAGGGGAAAAAGGGAAGAAACAAACACTATTCTGCATATTAACATGGAGCACTGATTCTACTGTGAGAATTTGTGTCTACAAATTCTGGAGCCATTAAAAAACACTTCTTATCATCCTTATGGGTTTATTTATTCAATCTCTCAGAATTAATGTTTCTTTTTAGGAGAAGTGTGTGTGTGTTTGTGCATGTGTGTGTATCTGCACTTGTATATACTTTCAGTTCAAACTTTCTTGTTGGAAAATCAAAAGAATAAGTAGTGTGACAAAATATGCTCCTGGAAGATCTGGGAGGAAAATAGATTTGGAAGGCCCACACCTACCTTGGACCACAGTATTGCAGGATTTGCGATGCCAGAAGGTATCCTGAGGAAGGACCTTGTCCCCAGCTCCTTGGTGCTCACTAAGCCTGAGGTTCTCAAACTTGAGCATGCATCAGAACCACCTGGAAATCAAAACAAATTTCTAGTTCCCAGTCTAGAAAAGTGCTCAGGTGACATGGATGCTGCTAGTCTGATGACCACACTTTGAGAACCTACTGATCTAGGCTTAAATGTGAAGAAATGTCTTGTTGGAGAGAGAAGGTTAGAGCTTAGGAAAAAGTAATCAATACTAAGGGGAAAGACTTTCTGAAAGATGACTGGGTGTTTTAGGGATGTTTTATCATTTTAGAATCAGTTTAATTTTACAATTGAAGTTTCAGAGGAATGGCATGATGTGCTGAGCCATCCTAAATAAATAGATGGAAAATGCTGTTCTTTCTTGAAGGACAGGTCTTGAAAAAATGACTTTTACATGATTCTAAGTTTTTATATTCGAATATAATAACATCGGTCATGCTGTTGCAGACTGAAACACTGTTCTAACCAGCACTATCAGATATATCCTGGTGAGATTTTCTTATTTTGTTCTAATAAATATCCCAGGTTTTATTCCCAGTTATTCCAAATTTTCCCCCCAGTTAATCTAATTTAGTATGTATAGAATGGGACTAGAAGTATCTATTGTTTAAAGGACTCCTCTGCGATTCTGATTGACAGGACTGTGAAGCACTGACTCTGTAACCTTCCACTCAATGCATCCAGGCTCATCCAAATATCTACGTAGGATATTCCTCTAGGAATACCTGTTTCAATTTTGGAACAAGTATAAAGATAAAAATTTCATAGTTATGTTGAGTAAAATTTTAACCTTTTTAAACCTGCTACTCTCATGACCAAGTTTTAGTTCTAGTTCTGCTTTTAAAATATAAAGTAAAACAAACACATAATTCTTCCTCAAGGCAATTCTTTACAATTTTTCTTAGACTTTCTTCTGCAGGTTAGCTAACCAAATGTTCACTTAAAACATGATTTATAGACCTCCTATATCGATGCTGTACTCCAATTTATCAAAGTTCCTTTTTAATATCTGGAATTCAAAATTAGAATGGTAGTCCATTCCAGTTTAGAAATCTAGCAGTCCATAATTTGGCTGTTGACCAATTTCTCAATGCAACTTGAGATTGTACAGACTTTTAAATTTTTTTCCCTAATAACAAATCACATTTTGGATTATTCAAAAATTTCAGTCAATTAATTTTCTCAAATCTGTGTATGGGTGTGTATGTGCATGTAAACTTCCTTAACAAGAGAGTGGGCAATTCCAAGACTGGAATAGTAATTTCAAATACCTTCAAGGGGCTGGTGGGTTAAAAAAAACATGTGAATCGGGCCAGTTGTAAATAACAAAGGGAAAGAGATTATAGCAAGCAGGGGAGATCATTTTCTATTTAAGGGCTTTTAAATTCAAATAATTTAGCAACATCGTGTAACCAAAATCCAAACCAAACTATACTAAATCAAAACAACACGTGTAGGTGAGAGTTGGCCAAACTGAAACCATTTTTAGGTGCTGCTTTTAAGAAAAAAAGTTGAGAGTCTTTGGAACATGTTTACAAAGAGCACATACATTCTTATGCTGTTACTATTTTATAAAAAGATTTTTAGAAGCAAGATAAGATGGTGTCATTTTACCTTATGTCCTTTAAGATCTTCAACTTTTGAAGACATACAGATACTTTAGTTTTGCTGTCAGTAACCAGAAAATGTTACAAAAGCAAATAGCTGCGTACTCATTTTCCCTCAACTAAACAAATTGGCTTATTGTATATAAGTAAGTGTGGAAAGACACTTCCCATCAAAGCAAGAGCCTTGGTCTCAATTGTTTTACTTGTTTCTGTCAGTGGTAGAGACAAAAACTCTTGGAGCACATCCTCTTTGTTCTGATAACAACCACTTGAGCCACTGGCATGGCAAGTTTGCCCAGTTGCCCTGGGGAAAGGTATAACAGTACTTGCTTTTCCTTTGTAGCTAAACAGAACATTTTTATTTATTTTATTTTTAAAGAAGCTTTAGATTAAATAAATGAAGCATCAAAAAATAGGGGGATTCCCATATACCCCACTCCCTCTATCTCCCACACTTTTCCCCATTAACAACATCTTTCATTAACGTGGTACATTTGTTACAGTTAGTGAACACATCCATGTACTATAATTGACATTATGGTTTTCACTTTGCATCACACATTTTTATAGGTTTTGACAAAATATATAATTACCTTTATCTGCCATTGTAATGTCATGCAGGACAAATCCAATGTCCTAAAAATGCCCCATGTTATACCTATTCTTCCCTCTCCCTCCCCTCAGAACCTCTGGTGGCCATTGCCTTTATATCAATGTTACAAGATCTTCCATTGCTAGAATAATACTAAGTCTACTTTAGTCCATAGTTGCATTCCTCCCTTATGTTTGTTCATTGCTCAGTCTTGAGGCATTTAGGATGGTGATGCCCATCCTGTTTCTGATTGAGACGGGAGCTTAGATCTCATGGGGCAGATGAACATAACTTGCTTGCTTGCAGTTGCAGATACTTTCTGTTTTTTGGGATGTGAATTGTCCATCATCATCATTTTGTTAGTTGTCCTGGGTGAGTCCGATGAACTGGAGAGTTAGTGTTGCAACACAGCTGAGATTCAGGTCTCAATCAGCATATAGAGCACTTAAGTTCAATATCTTGGTAAATACAGCTGTATGAAGGGGGTGGACAAATTTGTATCAGGGCCAAGAAGCCACCTGGGAGCAAAAAAAAAAATGAAGATCATAACATCATTTTTTGTAACTAAAAATAAATAAATAAATAAGGAACTACCTAATGAAAGAAATGGTCCTGACTGTTGTGTACCCGCTCTGATTCCCTTGGCTCTGCTTACCTCTGAACTTTTGCAGCTTGTTCAGTGGAGGGCCCAGCCACCTTTGCCTAGTGTCTTAACACCACAGGTAGTCTCAGCACTCCCTACCTTAAAGGCCTGTTTTTGCATGGTCTCCATTTTGCTCATTTTGGCAGAAGCCACAATAGTTCCTTTACCCATGTCTAGCCTTTCTGGAACCACAGGGAATCTGCCTGCCACTTCTGGAGCAGAAGAAGTGCTGTATAGTGGGAAGTATAGGGGAATTAATGCCCCCTTCGGGAGACTTTGACTAATGAGAGACAGGAGATAGGAAGGTGCCAGCAGATACGTTCCTTTCATTTCTTCTATCTCAATGTATTATTTGAGGAGAATAGAGCCATATGTTCTGTCTAGAGACATAGTTGTGATTGAACAATAACTGTTTCCATGATAAGCTCAGTAATGCACTGCCTTACCATGTTTTCTGTACTTACCATTGCCACTTTACTTCCCCCTTCGCTTTTGCTGTCTTGGTTTTGTACTCTCACTAATGTCAGTAGCATTTTACAAAGTTGATCAATCTTTCTTGAAACACCTTCTTCATTTGGCTTTCAAAGCCAACACTCTATATGCTTTTCTTCTGTATCACTCACGACTGCTTTTTAGTCTCCATTGCTACTTCACATAAACTTGACTTTTAGACATTATAGTACCCAAGACTTCAGTCCTTTGACCTTTTCTATTCTCTATGTACTCCCCACTTCTTGGTGTTTTCATATCCATTTCAAAGCTTTAAGTATGAACACTTTGTTGAAAATTTCAAATTTATATCATCAGACTAAATTTAATGTCTAAATATCTACTCACCTTCTCCATCAGAAGTTTTCTGAATTTAATTTAACTCCTCTCCCTCCCCCCTACCCCCATTTTTAAAGAGTAAGGCACTTTTTATAAGGAAAGCAAATAAAAAGAGAATGTACTCCTAGGATCAATGGTGTGAGCTCTGGAAGGCGAGTAAAAAACACATGGTATAACATAGTTTATAGTCAAGACTATGGAAATAAAATGATAAGATGATTTTGACTGATTGGGAGAAGAGTTTATTTTATGCAGAAATTTTGTCATTCAGATGAAAATATTAGTCTTCACAAAGCACTGGAAAAATGCAGGCCTTGCCATGGAAGGGATGGCTTTCAATGACATTGGCTGTCATGAGATTTTCCTCCCCTACTTTGCACCAAATAAACTTGTATTTGTGGTTGTATTAGTCAGTCAAAGGGGTGCTGATGTAAAATACCAGAAATCGGATGGTTTTTATAAAGGGTATTTATTTGGGGTAGAAGCTTACAGTTAACAGGCCATAAAGCATAATAAGTTACTTCCCTCACCAAAGTCTATTGCCATGTGTTGGAGCAAGAAGGCTGCCAACGTCTGCCAGGGTTCAGGTTCCTCTCTTCCAGGGGCTCATTTCTCTCCAGGCTCAGCTCCTCTGTTTTCTCCACATGGTCAGCTATAGACTATGAGGCTATCTAGGCCTTGCCTCTCTCCACAAGGCCGGCTGTAGACTATCAGGTGACTGGATCTGTCTCTCTCCCCAGGGCTTGATTCTCTCTGGGTTCAGCTGCTCTGCTCCTCTGTGTGCTTCTTTCCTGGGGTCCAGCTCAAAACTCCAATGTCCTTTCTTTATAGTGCAGTTTATCTGTGAGTCCCTACCCACCAACGGGGCGGGGACTCAACATCCTACTTATGTGGCCCAATCAAAGCCTTAATCATTATTTAATCAAGTAAACCTCTGAATCCAATATAATCTAATATGCCCAGAGGAAAAGACCAGTTCCTAAACATAACCCAATATTTCTTTTTGGAATTCATCAATATCAAACTGTCACAGTGATAATTTTATTCTTAATGGAAAATCTATCATAAATGGGACCACTTGGTATATGATTATCATACATATTTCATGTCAAAAATATATGATGGTCATCTTGTCTGCCCCATTTGAAGCACTGGGAGTCCAGTGTTTTGGGCAAGGCCAGAAAGCAGAGTTAGATTACTTGTAATTCCACCAGCAACAAATTTTACTGAGCATCTTAAATGTTAGATGCAGTTTTTGAACATCACTTCATTATATACTTGTGTCCATTTCTGGTATTCTCTTCAGATACCACCATATTTCAGGATGTGTTGTTTTTCTTTTAACATATCATACCAATGAACAATCTCTTTAGGGGATCCAAATGTAAAGGAGGGCAAGTTATTCCTTCCTTGTGTGAGTTACCTCTTTTGACCTTTTTGGGGTTCTCTTCTTTAGTCTAATGTGTATTGCTTGGACTTGGACATTGGCATTTAAAAACAAAAAACAAAAAACAAAAA
>PVKH010018392.1:0-15139 GCA_004027955.1 Chaetophractus vellerosus | reverse complement strand
AGGAAGAGAACGGGGGTAGATAGTATTGGGTGATGGACTAGATAACACTCAGGACTGGATAAGCAGGGGAGATCTCGGGCCCCAAACCTAAGGCAACCCTTGGCTTTCTGGGTTGGATGGGGAGTGTCAAGTCTTATCTTCGACACCACACAATTGGCTGGCAGTCACAGTGGCTGCCTCCCTGACTGGCTGAAAGAGGGTAAAGACGGAGGAAGAGAGGACACAGGGAGAAATGGCCAGTGTGGGAGGCCAAGGCTGAGCAGCTGACCCCAGGAGGGACGCACAAGGCCAGCATTCACGAGACAGCTAGGTGAAGCCAGTTCTCATCTCCATTGATACCCGGCTACCAAGAAAGTACAACCCAAATAGGTTTATCTGTAAAACCACAATCATCTAATGCTCTTGCCTCGCAATTCTGCTTATTTTTTGGTTATAAGGTGCGATGAGATGAAAACTTCATATGCCATTGAATCATGGTAACATCAGGTCAGGCCAGACTGGACTGGACCCAGTCTCCTGAAGATAGTGCCTGCCCACCGTCCTCACCCCAATGGACACAGAGCTGCCCGGGCCAAGTGCTAGTCATCCCCGAGCCTGTCTGGCATCCCACTCCTAGGTGGAGCTTAACTAACAGGCATGTCTGGGGGTGGCAAGTGGGGGGCAGTGCTGCCCAGGCCCAGAGTTGGGGCAGTGAGAAAGACTATGCAGGAAATGGTCCCCAGGACCCAACCCGTGAAGGTCTTGGTCCCAAAGAGCTCATCAGGACAGAGCTCTAAGGACAGAGAACAGTTGACCAGGCAGGGCAGGGGCCAAAGCATCGTGTCCGCTGGACAAAGGGAGCCCAGAGGCCAGGCTGAAGATGGGGCAGGAGATGGGGCCACACAGACATGCAGATTACCAACTATCTTTTCTTAGGAAAGAACGACTGACCTCCATTCTGAGATTAGAACCGCCCTATGCTGTGTTACCATGTAGTGAAAGCAAATGATTTGATGAAATGAGTGCAGATGGTAATTGCCGTCCCCCCTGTCTTTGGCAAAATTAAAATGTGGCAGCCCTAAAAACAGAAAAATAATAAGATCAGGTCTTTGTTAACCACCATTAAAGGATGAAGTTCCAAGAGCAAAATGTTGTAGAGTGTGGGAAGGGAGGGCAGGAAGAGAAACTGCTGTTTTAAATTTATTTTATAAATGCTCCAAAATGTTGACAGTAGCTAAGCAACAAAATGAATATGACTTTTTAATTTTTCCTCTTGTCCTTTACTTTTTGCCTTCCTTTCCTCCAATATCCTGTAATGAATTGAGGTTTACATTTACAATCAGAAATATCAAGAAAATCCATACATTATAAATGTTTCCTTTTTAGTAGTCATAGATCAACTAATCTCTTGGTAAATCTGTTTCAGATTTAAAAACATAAAGTACTCAATCTCATGGTTTGGAAACGCTTCTCTTCCAGTCTAACACCCTCCATTTTAAAAACAAAACAATACAAAACAAAACAAAACAAAACAAAACACTGTTGCCTAGAAGATAAGTGTATATAAAATCATGGATGAACAAAAGGTGCTGCCATGGTTTCCTAATCCACCTAAATCAAGCACTAATATGTAAGACACACCCGGAAGGCAGCAATTCCTCTAACATACCAGGGCTTATTGAAACAGTGGGTTTGTCCCTACAACACAAACAGCACTGCTGTTGTTTCCAAAGAATGCACTATGGCAATCCCCAAAGAAGATATGTAGTGGCAAGTCTTTATCTTTTGATGATGAATTTAATTATCGGAAAAAGCCTGAAGTCATTCTAAGTAAGGTCCACAAAATAAAATCAGCGAGCCTACTGGAAAATACCATTTTGGGTTGTATTGGGGATTGAATCATGTCCCCCATTAAAGGCATGTTCAGGTCCCAACCTTTGGCCTGTGGGCCTGAGCCCATTTGTAAACAGGACCTTTGAAGATGTTATTAGTTAAGGAGTGCCCAAAATGCAAGAGGGTGGGCCTTAATCCATTATGGCTAAAGTCCTAATAAGCAAAGGAAATTGGACATGGGAAGCCACAAGGAGCATCCAGGGGCTGGAAGTTAACAGAACCCCGAAGAAAAAGAAGACCCGAAGAAAAAGAAGACACTATCACATGACTGTCATGTGACAGAAAAACCAAGGAATCTCAAAGATTACAGGTCAGCCAGAAAATGCTGACCACGAACCAAGAAATTCCTGTTGTTAAGCCAACCCATTGCATGGTATTTATTTTAGCAGCCAGGAAACTAAAACAGGTTGTAAAGCACACTTTTAGCCAGCCTTATATAGTAAGGACAGGTTTTCCTGGGTGGCTCAAAAATAAATTCCTTATGGGGCTGCTCTAAGTAGAGTTTTCATCACAGGAATAAGTAAACAATCAAGGATATTTAAGCATGATTTAAAATAGCAAAAAATTAGCAATATATATATATCCAACAAGAAAATGGGTAAATTATGGAGGGGAATGACAGCCATGAAGAGTAGCCGACACAGAAAGCTGTTCATAACGTATGAAGGAAAAACCTGTCTTCAAAATAGCTTTCTTAAAAAGAAAACATGTTTGGAATATCCTATCAACTCTTCCAAACATTTCAGAGCATGTGGTTCACAGAGTGGGAGAATTATGCATGGCTTATTGCTGCTTAAATTTATTCTGTATTTTTTCCTTAACAATGAACATTTTTTATAGAAAAAGCTTTCAACATGATAGAATAACTTAATGTACTTATTTCACTTATATTTTTTTACTTTTTAACTTTTCTATTTCTCAACCTGATTAGATATAAAAAATATACACCACCTCTCAAAATTGGCGACTTTGAAGTTAAAAAGTATTTCATGTCTGTCAAATATATTCTCCTACCTCTGTCTTAAAAGTCATCTGAAGGTCCCCCAACCAAAGACTACTATCCCGGAGCTTTAAACCACACAAATCTACAGCTTCCTTATGAGGGTCTTCTCTACAATTTGTTCCAGAACTGCAAATCCCTAGCTGCCCCCAAAGCTGGGCGAAACCATCTCACTCCATTCTCATGGCCCTATCCTCTGGGATTATCCATGCAGAGCCAAGGATTTAATGAAGATATTTCACAAGGTCATGGGACATAGGTAGAAACACATCTCCCTGCCTGCCCCCTCCCTTTTAAAAAAACAAATTAAAACTCAAGTAGCTCCAGGTTTAGTTTTGTTTGTGACAGTTTGGCTGAGGTTCTTAAAAGAAAGAGCTGGCCTGGAATTTTTAGTGCTCTTCTTTTTAAGAACTTTAATCTGCAGTTGTCAAAGATGAATTTTATTAGATACTCTCCCACCCTAAAATCTATTTTATTTGGATTTTTTATCTTCCAAGCCACTCAGATTTAGGAATGTTTACCTTAGAACAAGGCTTGACAAGCATTTTCCTGCTTCCTCTTTGCAAATACAAAAGCCAAAAGTTACAGTCCATGCTAGGCCTCTGGAAGGCAACTCTCCCTGCCTTTAGGTGATACATTACTGCCTCCTACTGCCCCCACCCCTGAGTAAATAGTCACATTATGGAAATGGTGTGTGAGGGTCACCTGGGTAGAAGCACATTTGACAAATGTTGCTTTCCCCTCAATTAACATTCTGAGCTCGGTGCCTTCCCTGGAGAACTGGAAGTTGTCCCTAGTGCGGAACTTGACCAACTACTTTCAGGTCACAAGCAAGGGTACCGGAAATATTAAAAGCCACCATTTGTCCTCCTCATATTAGTTGTCAGGCTGATTGCTTTCCATGAAGTAAGGCTTAAGAGTCTACTGATAAGAAAATGAGATTAAATAGCCTGCTCAAGATTACCCAGCCAATAAACAGCAGAGCAACCTTCAAACCCTGGTCTGATGCCAAAGCCCCTGACTTGTGAAATTATTGAGCAAATGTGAAATCTCCAGGTCTCTTGAAACATACCAAGTCTCACTCACTCTGCTGATTCTAGTTGGTTTCCAGAGCCACAATCACCAACAGAAAGAAGAAGCTAGAAAAGGAAAGGCAAAGTAGGGAAAAAGTGTTTCCCCAATTTGGGATTCTGAAAATTGAAAACAGTCATCTTTGGGTTACCTCTCCTGTGGTTGAGGTCCCTCTCTCCTTTGCAAAACTGTCCATCATCATAACCTAACTTGATATAGTGTAGGCTATTTATGAACTGATTTGTTTAGATTTACAGTGGTTCTTAAGTTTTTGTTCCACAGACCCCTTTGCCAGTCAGGTGAAAACCCCAGACCCCTTACTAAGTCCACACTCCACTGTGTATTATTTAATTAATATATCACACCCACACCAACACGTTCCCATAATAATGTTTTTTTTTTGAATTTCAATTTCAGCTCACCCTTGTTAAGAATCCCTGTTTTAGAATGAAGTAGAATTATTGCAATTGAGGGGTGGGGAGCCAGGCTTTAGCTGGGGGCCCTTGACCTCCTTAGCAAAGTCACCACCTAAGAACATGACTTTTAAAAGAATCAGCTGGTTCACAGCAGGAGGCATTTTCAAGATGGACACAGAGTAGTATAGGAAGGTAGGAAAATACTGGTCAGAAGGAAACCGCAAGGAAACCTCCCCTCCTGAGCTAGAGAGCTTGAACAGTGGGTTCTGTCAAACCACTAGTTCAGACACAAGAAATGTAAAGGCAGAGGACTTGAAGTTTGGAAGTTACACAAATAGATAATTTCAAGGTAAGCCATAGACTTCAGGTCTTCTCACTTCTGGATTTAGAAAGAGAATACACTGGCTACTGTTCATATTTGTTATAGAGGAGAAATATAACAAGTTAGGTGACACATTTCCAGAGTCCATGGAGAGTCTTCATTAAACAACAGAAACCATTACCTAACATTTTTTTTTAAGTCAGCTGTCAAACTCGAAGAGTGAGGCCCAAGCAGAAAACAAAGCAAAATGTCACACACCGACTACATTTCAGCCCCGGATGCCTACTTTATATAAAATTCAAAATATAGGGCCTCTGGGGTAGAAAAGAATGGCCATGACCAAGTAGGGTTAATCCCCTTTCTTCAAGGCACGATTTCTTTCCATTAACTTGCAAGAGCCTCCCTTCAGAGCAGGATAGGGCAGGTGGCCAAGGTTTGAACGAAAAATATTCCCGAGGGAATGGAGAACACGGCCAGTGGAATTTGGGGTGTTCCAGAGAGTGACCCCTCCCGGCTTTGGGGGCTCTTTGGGGGAGCTTAAGGCATTCTACTAGGGGCTCTGGTCCGGAGACCGCCTTGGGGGAATGCTGCGGGCCGCTGAGAAGCCGGGCTGAGTCATTCGTGGGCGGGCCCACGACGAGGCTAACGGGGCTCTCCCTGGCCTGCGGGGACCGAAGGACAGCAGGAGCCGACCCCATCTCAAAGCCCGACGCAACCCAGGACAAGCGAGAACAGGGTTCTCGCCAGCCCGGCCAGCGAGGGCAGGGACGCAGGCGCAGTGGAGAATCGCTTCGTCCGCAAGAGCGAACGCTCTATAACCCGCGGCCCGGGAACCCCCGCCCCCAATCCGGGCACTGGGTCTCGGTGCCCCAGGCCCAGCCGCCTGGGGGCGCCGAAGTCTCGCGAGAGTCAGAGATGCGGCTCGGTTCACGGTCCCGGCCTTGGGCACTTACCTGACAATGGTACACGCTCCGCGTGCAGCCTCGCCCAGCTCCAACCTTCCAGCCAGCCAGAGGGGAACTTTAAAGCCCCGGCTCCCCGCCCTGCCTCCCTCTGCGGGCGGCCCTCGCAGACTCCGCCTCCTCCTACCCGCCCTATCTGCGCCGCTGCTTGGGGTCACGTCCTAGCCCAGGGCTACCCTAAGTCACAAACGGAGGCCCCGGGTCGCAGTACGCCACCGGGAGCTCCCAGTGAACCCCCGGGCGACGGCCGCAGCCTAGTCAGGAAGCTGCGGCAGCCCAGCCACTGGCCGTAAGTGACTCTGCCTCCCGGCTCACGTTCTGAGAATGATTTATCCAACCCTGCTGCAGCCAGAGGCTCCTACTCACAGTTCTGGGAGACCCCAAATATTCTTCATCTCCAGTCGGAAGGGTTGCAACTCCCATTCCTTGTGACTTGTTTGGAACCCATACAAGACTGTTATGGGTTTAAATAATTATGTGGGCTGGCCCAGATCAGAACCACTATTTAGAACATTATATTTATGTGGAAATGTAGTTTGAAGTTTCCTTTTGTAATTAGAAAGTGTCCCACCTACTGCAGAACTTGCTTTAAGAGCGCCGTGGGCAAGTGGGAACAACAGGCCAAAAGTACAAGCCTCTCTCCAAGAGACTGAACTCTGTTGGAGAGCATGAGACACTCAGATCAGGCTGAGGTCTTGCTTCTCAGGGCTGCTTATGCTGAGTTGGGAGGGGAAGAACTCATATATAATTCACTGAAGGGAATCATATGCAGTGCTTTCTACCACGGTCCTCTGATGGCTTTGAGATGTCAGAGAATGAGCTTCATGTTGGTGCCCAAATCTTAGTTTTACTCTATACAAATCTCTTAAATTGGAAGGATTTTTTCCTTCAATATATGAAGCCTGCTTAAAACAGCTAATATAGGTATTTCCCTGGATGGATCTACAAAGCTTTCACATGCACTATCTTATATGCATTCTCTTAACTACTCCCTCCTTGAAGCTCTCTTGGAGACATCACTCTTCTGGTTCTGCTCCCAGTTCTTGACCATTCAGTGTAAAGATTCCCTTTCATTTCGGTGTCCCCAGGGTTGGATTGAAGACCACTGCTGTTTGTGCTCCCTGGGAGACAGTAGCCCATCCACTCTTTTACCTCAGAGAGGTATGCTTGCAGATGACTTGTGAATCTCTATCCCCCCCACCTGACCCCACCCCCAATCTTCATATTCATATCCTCTCGCTGCGGGATGTCTCCATTGGTATGCCCCAAGGACATCTTTAACTCCATGTGTCCAAATATGAACTCATCTCCCATGATTTTTCCTGCCATTTTTTCCCACAGATGAAGCCAAAAATGTGGGAATCAACTTTGATACTTCCACTCCCTCACATCTAATCATCTCCTGCCTAGTTTACCGTTTAGATATGTTTCATCCCTTCTTCATTCTACTCTACTGCTACTGCCCTAATTTAGGCTTGCAGCATGTGTTACTTGGACAAAATTTTCTCATACCCATGCCCTTCTGCTTCAGATGTTGCTCCCCAACTATCCTCCATAATCGCTGAAGACCAGCCTTAATATCTATGTCCTATCTCACTTTTTACTTTCTACTTAATGCGTTTTTCTCACCATTTTCCCTGAAATACATTATGACTGCAGCAGCCATCTTGCAACCATGGAGTGATATTTAAGATGAGACTTGTGGGAAGATAGCAGAGCAGAAAGATGGAAGCAATCTGGAATTTTGAAGACATCATTGTGCCACCATGTCAGCCCTGAACTAGCTACCTCTAACTTTTCACAAGAGAAAAATAACCCTTAAACTGGTTAAGCTACTGGTGATTTAGGTTTCTGATCCTGATACATCAAGGTTTAGATAAGTGAGTAAAAAGGTAGTTGGTGTTGCCAAGGGGCCTCAGAGCCAGAAAATCCACCACTAAATGTAACTGTTTACTGTTAGACTCGTTTTATGTGTTGTAAGCAAGACAGTTGTATCATGTTAGATGGAAATGTTATAGCCTTTATTTGGAGATTAAGTATGGTTTAAGGAGATGTGTATAGGTGCCAGGTTGACAGAGTGTGGACTGTGACAATTTGTCCTGATATCTGGTCAACTACAGGCTTGCTTATTACTGTGGAGGTGCGATTTACATCTATAATCACTGAACTGCATCTACAATCAACAAATGAACTTGCCCTTAGCAATGTGGGTAGTCTTTTTATGCAATCAGTTGGAGGTCTTGAATTTGAGCAAAGGACTTCAGCATCACCTTTACTGCAGTTTTCCAGTTTGTGGCCTGCCCTACAGTGTGGACTTGCCAGCTCCCAAATCACGTGAGCCAATTCCATAGAATAAATCTCTTTATATAGTCTATTGGTTCTGTTTCTCTGGAGAACCCTGATACATGTATGAATAAGTATTCTTGCCAATAAAAAAATATCCACAGGAGAGCTTGTTATTAGCCAAACATACCTTAGTATGAACTAAGGTCATTCATTCAGCATACTAAGAGAATGACAATTTTGATGGGAGAATAAACAAGCTTGAAATATTCCGAGAAGCAAAGATTGGATGGAGATAGAGTAGTTATAGGGTGTCACTGGGACTGAGAGAGGAGAGGTCACACAGAAAAGAGAAAGATGCAAAGTATGGCAAGTGATCCTGTGACAAGCTTTAACTTCCCACATTCTTTTTAAATTACTTCTTTATTGGAAAAGTTGTTTTGTTTTTAAACCATTCAGTTGATTAAAAAAAGAGAGATAGCCATAAGAGAAAGGTTTGGTAGCCTTATAATATTCTGTGACACGGAAAAGTCATGTCATAAATTCTATGACATGAAAATAAGTTTTAGTGACATGAAGTTACTTAAAATTTATTCCATTTCAGAACATTCTGACATGTGCCAATATGAAAGGGTAAGTTTGTCTTCATGGTCCCTGATGGCAGCTGCTTAACCTGTGGGCCATTTTCTTATACTTTTCCCTACAAAAGAATTGTTCTTGGGAAAAATGGGAGGTGAGCACATGACAGGGTGTAGTCAAAGCCAGGAAACGATTCAGAATGTCTATCCTATCTTCTCTCTTAAGAAGGCTTACACTAATATCAGTTTATGGAAAATGGTCAATTACACAAAATACAGATTGGAACCAAAATTGTTTTTAAAATGTGAGTTTTTGACACTTGAAGGATTTCATTCCAAACTCTCAATTATATAATTACAAAAAATCCATATGTTTCAGGAAAACATACTTAATCTTAACATAAAATTCATGTTACTTATCACAAAGTTAGACAATTAAGTATATAAAGGAGAACAAAACAGAAGCAATATTTACAAATTTAAACTACATGAGACGTGAAGAATCTTTTGTTAACACACACTACATACTTTTACACACCGTATTGCAGAAATGAAGTATCTGTGAATATGATAAAGGTCATATTGTTGAAGACTTTAAATTGAAGGTCAAGGTTATAGTAATGAAGACTAAATTCAAGGTTGTAGTGATGAAGACTTTAAATTCAAGGTCTTAATGATAAAGACTTTAAATTCAAGGACAGATTGTCTAAGAAAGGACAGACTACTAGCATTCAAGTTATTCAGTCACTTAGTTCCCTGTGAGTACAAAATATATAGGAATCACTAAATGGATAAGCTTAATTACAAATTTTGCTCATTTCTAAATAATTCACAACTGCAAGAAATCTTTTCACAGAATTAGTCACATAGTTCCTCTCCATCTTGTATAGGTATTCCTGCTACATTTTAAATCCTTATTCAAAACAATTCCCTCCCATTTCTATATTTTTATAAGTATAAAATATTTTAAAACCAAGAAATGTCTGTTCCTTAGCTAGAGAACTATTCTGATGACTTCTGGAAGAGAAAAAAAGTTCCCATTTCCTCTCTACCTCAAAAACACAAAGCAAACCAAAATAATCCAATTCCTAATGTAATGTCATATAGAATCCAGGCCCTGGAACAAAATATCATGCTAGTTTTCCTGCTATATGCTGAGAACAATTTTGTTATTTACATTATTGAGAGCTCTATTTTACAGACTGGATTCACCCCAGTGCTTCCGTCAGCAGAAGGCTTGCTAAAAAAGGCGTGAGCAGCGACGTCTGCGAATGGGAACATCAAAGACTCTCCTCCGTCTCTCCTCTTCCTCATCTTCATCTGATTCATCCATATCTGCCGAATCATCATCATCATCATCCTCTTCCTCCTCCTCTTCTTCCTCTTCCATCTCTTCATATTCATCAGGACCCATTTCCTTGAAAGAGAAAATAACCTTTTGATTTAAAAAAAAAAAAACCACTTCCATTTGAGTTTTTGTATACTTATTTAATCCAAATTCTCAATTTTCTAGGATCCAAACTACCAACCATGTCAAATATGAATGTTCATGGATTTGAACAGTGCGTTTTTATAATGCGCATACTGAAGCAAAAGCCTAGAGTGTGTGCTATATCATATGTTAATGCTTAGTGGGGATTTAATGGTAAATATATTTCATTAATACAGTATTTATTTTGTATACAGTAGCTGATAATTCATACAAGGTAGCAAACGTTCTCCTGACACTCATGATAAAAATTTACTGAACTTAATACATGTTATGTATTGAATAAAAATTCTCTGATAATCTATATACTTTCAGAAAAGAGGATGTAAAAATATTAATCAGGTATTACCTCTACTGATGACTTTTATGTACTATCAGCAAGAGGTCAAATAGATTTTTATTGAGCTCCTACTGTACACTCAATTTAACCATATTGGTAGCCTTTACTTTTAAATTAACTTGTTGAAGGCTCTTCAGAATAGGTCATTAGTGATGTTGAACATGTAATTTGTAAACATCTTTTGGAAACTTCAATCTGCTTAAACAGTGTCTCTAATCAAGTCTTGACTTACTCTGCTGTCAATTTTCTCTCTCCCATGTTTGAAGATTCAGTGAGAAGAGCTGCTATATTGGACATAGTTCTGAACAGCAAGGAGGGCAAGGAGGACCTAGTTGGTAATGTGGGAAGTGTTGGGAAACTTGGGGCGAATGTCAGCAAAAGGCTTTTATGGCATTATGTGACCAGCACTCTACTACTGTTCTGATCTCATCTCCAACCACTGTCCCCAGTGTTCACTAAACTCCTGCTACACTGGCCCACTTATAGTTTCTCAAACATACCAAGCACATTTTTGCCTCAGGATCTTGACACTTGCTGTTCCTCTGCCTGGAACACTCTGCTGCTATGTAGCCACTTGGTTTTCTCCACCATTTCTTCAGGACTCAGTTCAAATCACCGAGGCCTTCCCTGACTCACTTTTATACTAGTCCCACTAGGATACTGCTTATCCCCTTCACCCTTGATTTACTCTTCTCCATAGCACTTACTACTGTTGACATAAGTATATAGTGTTTATTTACTACAGTTTGTCTCTCCCAATAAGATTGTAAATTCCAAGGCAGAGAGTTTGATTGTACTGTTCTTGTCATTTTCCTCAGCATCTAGCAGGTACTCAATGAATATTTGTTGAGCAAGTAAATGAATTAATGTGGGAGAACGGAGTTGTACCACTTAAGATTTATTATAATATAACATTGACAACAACAACCATAACAAGCAGGAGAAAATGTACATAGATATGACTTAAAAGATATTCTGTTATTTTTGTCTTTGGATGCATATTTTTAATCTAGGAATAAAGACTTTAAAATTCAGTAGAGAGCCATAAAGGGGGAAGCGGGGAGAGGGAAGCTTAGGAAATTCTAAAACATGAAATCCAGGTAGTATGATTAGTATTTTAATGAGGAAGGAAAGAGAAAAACTGTTAAAGAAATCAATGTAGCTAAAGAGGGAGATTGTTAATGGTCAAAGTATGGATACACAAACAGATGGAAAGAGGAATCCAGATAAGAATGGAAAAATATGAGCAGCAACAGCCTCTAAAGTATCCAAGAACCAACCAACCAACCAACCAACCAGACTAAGAAAAGGCTTAAGACCAAAGGAGAGTACTTTTAAAGTGGCATTCAGAGTACTACTTGGGCTAAAATTAATCATACAGTTAGAGGACAAAGAGGAAACAGCACAAATCATCTTCCATATCAAGGAAACTAATATTTAAACAAGAAAGGTCAACAAATAGAATACCCATTGCCTCTTTCATGTTGATTATAAATAAGTCCAGAATTTTCATTTCTTTTTATCGCTTTCTCAATCTTGGGAGGCAAAACATTTTCCATAAGGTAGGTCAAGATTTTATATGCCAATATATGATTAGGAGCAAAACAAAACAAAAAGAACATAGTTAAGAGAGCGCTGAATTTGTAATGGATTTTTTATTCTTTTTAAAGGAGCTATTAAATATTATAAAACTCAGTTTTAATTTCTCACATGGTAAATATCAAAATAACCAACATAAGCAAGAGTTCTTTCAGTTTAAGGGAGGCCTGAGACTGAGAAATTTGGAATCACTGCCCTTAAGTAAACACTATTCTACACTCACCCTAATAAAGACTAAAAACAAGTTTCAAAATGATCCAGCTGATCCAACAGTAAAACAGACTTCAACATTTTTAAACTTTAGGACAAGAAATTTTACCAGATATAAAGAGGAAAATTCTGTAATGATAAAAGCATCACTTCATTAATAAGACTTAACTATCCTAAGTGTGTTTGGATATAATTATAGAGCTTCAAAATAAATGAAGCAATATCTGACAGAACTAAAAAAGAGAAATAGACAAATCCATATTATAGTTGGAGATATCAACAATAATTTCTCAGTAGTGGATAGAACAGAGACCAAAAAGAGTAAATATACATGACTTGAAAAACACTGTCAACCAATTTGACTTAATTGTCATTTATAGGCTAATGGTCTCCAAAATGACAGAATATACATTTTTTTCAAAAACACAAGGAACATTTACCAAGACAGACCATAATGCTGGACCATAAAACATTTAAAGAAGTGAAATCATATAGAGCAAGATCTTCTAACAACATGATTAGAAATTTGAAACCAAAAGATAACTGGACGATGCCCAAATATTTGGAAATTACATTTCTAAAAAAGGTACAGATTAAAATTAAATTACAAGGGAAATTAGAATATTTTGAACTAAATGATAAAACACAACACATCAAAATTTGTGAGATACAGCTAAAATAGTGCTTAGGTTAGAGAGAAGAAAGAGGTCTAAAATCCATAATCTATGTTTCCATCTTAAGACACTAGAAGAAAGGCAAATTAGACCCAAGTAAGTAGAAGAGAAAGATAACTTCAGAAATCAATGAAACAGAATATAAGCAAATAGAGAAAATCAATGAAACCAAAAGTTGTTCCTTTAAATGACCAATAAAGGATAAACCCTCAGCTAAACTGATCAACAAAAAAGAAGATACAAATAACCAACATAAAGAACAAAAGAGGAGATAGGATCACAACTCTGGTGGCCATTTAAAGCATAGTAAAGAGAATATTGTGAATAACTCTATGCCAATAAATTTAACACTGGAGAATATTGGGAATAACTCTGTCAATAAATTTAATATTTATATGAAATGGACAAATCTCTTGAAGACACAAATTACCAAAACTGAGATAAGAAATAGAAAATCTGAATATTAAGGAAATTAAATTCATATGTACAATTTTTCCACAAATAAAGCTCCAAGCCACAGATGGCTTCACTAATGAATTATATCAAACATTTAGGGATAAAATAATATGAATCTCATATAGATTCAGAAAACAGAAGAGAAGGCAACACTTTCCAACTCATTTTATGAGATACCAAAACCAGATAATATCCTGATACCCAAAACAGACAAAGACAGGGAAAGTGTAGTTCAGTAAGCACTCCTTAAAATATCAGTAAATCGAATTCAACAATATAGAAGAAGGGTAATGCATCATGACCGAGTGAGGTTTAACTCAGCAAAGGATAGGAGGTTTAACATTTTAAAAACCAATCATAAGCAAGGCAAAGAAATAAAAGGCATTTGAGCTGGGAGGGAAGAAATGAAACTATCTCTAGCTGCAGAAGATAAGCTCTTGTATAAAGAAAATCCTAAGGACTCTACACAAACAAACTATTAAGAGTAATAAATTCAGCAAGGGAGCAAGAGATCAATACACAAAAATCAATTGTATTTCTACACAGCAATGAACCATCCAAAAATGAAATTAAGAAAACAATTCCATTTATAATAGCATCAAAAAGAATATATTTAACAAAAGAAATGCAGAACTTACATACTGAAACCGCAAAGCATCATTCAAAGATATTAAAGAAATAAGTGGGAAGACATACTGTGTTCATGGATTGAAAGATTCAGTGTTGTTAAGATGGCAATACTTCTCAAATGGATCTATACATTCAATGCAACCTCTATTAAAATATAGCTGGCTTTTTTGTGGAATTGACAAGCTCATCTTAAAATTCATATGGAAATGCAAGGGACCCAGAATAGCCGAAGCAATCTTGAAAAAGAAGAACAAGGTTGGTAGACGCACACTTCCTGATTTCAAATTTTACAATGAACCTACAGTAATAAAGACAGTGTAGTATTGGCATCTGTATAGGCATATAGACCAAATAGAATTGAGACTCCAGAAATACACCATCACATTTATGGGCAACTGATTTTCAACAAAGGTGCCAAGACAATTCAATGGGGAAAGAATCTTTTCAACAATGGTGCTGGGACAGTGGATATCTACCTGGAAAAGAACGAAGTTGGGCCCTTACCTTGCACCATGTACAAAAATCACCTCAAAACGGATCAAACGCATAAATGTAAAAACTCTTAGAAGTAAAACCATACAACTCTTAGAAGAAAACACAGGCATAAATCTTTTCTTCCCACTTTTAAAAAATTCAGATATATAATTCAGCAGTGTTAATTACATTCACAATGTTATGCTACCATCACCACTCTCCTTTACTGAAACTTTTCCATCACCCCAAAGAGAAATTCTGTACCCCATTCCCTATCCCTTCCCTGGCCCCTGGTAACCTCTATTCTAGTTTAAGACTCCATGAATTTGTTTACTCTATTTTCTATCAGTGAGATCATTACAATACGTGTCCTTTTGTGTCTGACTTACTTCACTCAACATATTGTCCCATGCATGAGAACTTGTTCCTTTTCGTGGCTGTATAATATACATTGTATGTATACACCACATTTTGTTTATCCATTCATCTGTTGATGGACCATCGTACCATATGCAAAAATAAACTCAAATTGGACCAAAGACATAAATGTAAGAGTGAAAACCATAAAATTCAAATCTTTGTGACCTTGAATTAGCCAATGGTTTCTTAGACGTGACAACAAAAGTACAAGAAACAAAAGAGAAAATAGATAAATTGGTCTTCAAAATTTTAATGATGCAAACAATATCATCAAGAATGCAAAAAGATAATCCACAAAGTGTCTAATAAAGAACTAGTATCCAGAGCATATAAAAACTCTTAA
>PVKH010018391.1:0-15140 GCA_004027955.1 Chaetophractus vellerosus | reverse complement strand
CCCCCCCCCCCCCCCCTTACGCGGACTCTCCATTTTCCCCTAATAAATATCCCCGTAGGAGCCTGGGAATGAAGTCTTTTTGCCTCCGTTTTCTGTCTCCAATTTGGAGTTCACTGCCCAGGGGTTTTGCAATGACAGAGGAAAAAGAAGTAGTGGCTTTTATTTTATGGGAGGCTGGACTGAGATTGTTGCTTTACATCCTATTTTTGCTTTCATCATCCATTTTATCCATTTGACTGTCATACATACAATGTAATTTTTGTAGGAGATTCATAATTATCAAGAGGTTTGCTCTGGAGATTGCGTTGGAACAGGCCATAATTTCTTTAATTTAAAAATATTTGTAGTATCAGTTACTCTTTAAAGAAAATTGTAATCCGGGTTTATTTACTTATTGACTCCTGTCAAAGATAAGATCATTCCTCCTGAGAAGGACGCCTGTCACTGGACCAAGAGTTAGCAGTAGTCCAACAGAAACGATCTTAATTAGGACTCTCCATTTTTGGTTAAGTCTCTGTCATTGATTTGGTCAATACCCTGGCAAGGTCACTTGTATTCTTTTTGGCAGAATTTCCTTATCTGAAAATGGGGCAAATACTAACCTTATGAGAGATAAGAGGACCAAATATGAAAATACTTTTGAAAGCTAAAACATGCATGTAAGGTGGTGATATTACTTGAAATCATAATATTCTTATACTGAATATAATTATCCTGACTTGGTGAGGTCCTGATCATCAGAGAAAGATCTTCCAAGCATTAACAGGCTCTAAAAGAATTCGAACAATTGTAAACAATTAAATAAAAACCGACTGCACTGTCTTTGCAGGAGTGAAGTATGTATTGCATATTCTCATTTTATATAACATATCCAAAGCTGGCAAAGAGCCAGACTTTATTAGTAAAAAGAAAAAAAATTGAATATTCACTTATACCGAGGATATGGTCAAGAATGATTTCCTAGCTGAATTTTGCTTATTTCAATCATTTAAAATACCTTGGTTGAAAAATTTTGTGACAGAAGAAAATTAATTCTTTCACTTTGAACTTTAAATGCAAGATTGTTCTGGAGCAAGGAGCCTTTATTATAATATTTCCATTCCCATTCTCAAGGGAGTGGTGACCAGGGAGTCACAAACACGGACATCCTCCTTCACTTGATTTTCATGTAATGTCATTGTGCCAGAAGGTAGTTTTCTTAGGATTATTTTACCAGTATGAGCCTTTAGGCATACTATGATTTTTAAGTACCAAACTATTGCTTACTTTTAAAGCCATATTATCTAGAGTTCAATAAATAAAGAACTGAACCAATTGCTGTGGTGTTTTAAGTGAAAGAAGGTCAGAATCTGGAAAGGTTGAAAATAATATTTCTCAAGTTTGTCTAACTTGGGTTATATAAAGAACAAAAAGTTTGTATTTCTTGCTTTCAGGTTAGAAAGATGCAGGTGACAGACACTGATACAGGCCTGATGGACAGATACTGGTACAGGTTTATGATGTCTGGCAGAATCTTCCCTTTTAATTATTGGTTCTTTGATAGTGAATACATATGTTCCTTTTGGAATATTTTGACTTTTGTATTTTGTTTTTAATAAGCCAGCCATATGTTTTCAATTTAATTGATTCACTCCTATTTGAATTTCAGAGGTTTCACTATAGCTGCTATCACTGAGGAATCTCTAGTCTTCTCTATGTATGCATATGTAATACTTGTATATGTTTACATGTGTAATAGATTATAGAAAAGAAATCTTGGGTTTCATTTTTTGTTCTGCTACCAGTTAGTGTTTTGATTCAATAGTAATGAATAAATACCAAATATGTAGTGTGTGCCTTTCATTGTTACAGTCAATGGGATATGACTAAATTAATATCCTCAGTAAGATATACTGAAAAATAGACAATTACATCCAGTGAATTTGGGTTTTTTTTTTTTTTTTTTTGTCTTCACTTAAAACTCTAATGGCTTTACATTGCTCTTAGAGTAAGAGCACTTACCTTTTCAACTTCCTCTTTCTCTGCTCCTGCCTTGTAACCCCACTCACCTCCAATAACTTGGTACTTCAGCCTTACAGAAATAACTTTTTAGATCTCTGTGTGTTTCAGTGTTTGGTCCCTATGTGCTCTGCCCTTTGTTTTTCTCCTAGCTAATTCCTCATCTTTCCTGTTTTAGCTTAAATGTCCCATTTTACAGTGAGCTTTTCCTGAGCCTGCCTGTCTCACCCTACAATCTAGGCCAGATATACCAGCAAGACTCTCATAATACCTAATACCTTGACTTTCTCCAATTTTATCACTTTGTTGTTATTGTTTGTCTTTCTCATAGTCTGTAAGCTTCATAAGGGTAAGGTACTATGTATATTCTTGTTATATTCCCAGCACCCATCACTAAATAGTTTTTAAATGAAGTGAGAATGAGGCTATAAAGAAATATGGGCCAAATCATATAGGACAGATGAGCTGAAATAAAGAATTAAGTCTCTAATACAAGAGCAATGGGAAACTATTGAAGGATTTTAAGAGTGAATGATACTCATTTATTCTTTCATTCATTCAGTAGTTGAGATCCTACAATGCATAGGTCACTCTGCCAAGTGCTGAGAAGTACTAGATGAGTGAGATACACTGTCTCTGACTTTATGTTGCTTATAATCTATCAAGGAAAAAAAAAATCTAGCGAGGAATACAGATTTTAAACAGTATATTAACAGAAGTATATTAACATAATTATTTTGTTATATTTATGATAAGTGCTATATGAAATAAGTATAGGGTGAATATAATAAAAGGATGTAACTAATCTTAAAAGCATAGGGCACATATAACAAGAGGATCTGACTTAATCTTGAGGGAAAGGGAAGGTTTCGTTGAGAAACTGTATCTTTACAGTTTAATGTAAGCTGAAATCTATAGGATGAAAAGACATTAGCTACGTGAGACTCTGGTTAAGAAAAGAGAGGACAGACCAAGAGAACATTAAAACTCTAAATAAGAAAGAAATATGGTACATTAGAGGAAAAACAAAAAGAAACAGGCTGGACCACAGAAATGAGGAGAGAGTAAGGAGAGATATGTGAGAGGGGTCAATAAGATTAATGGGATCCCATACATGACCAAATTTTAGATTTTATGCTAAGAGTAGTGAGAAGTCATTAAAGAGTTTTAGGCAGAGAAATGAAATGATTTAACTTAGTTTTTAAAATGATTACTCTGGTTGCTGCTGCAATTATTGATTGCATTAATTCAGGTTACAATTAACTGGCCTAAACTAGGTTAAGTGAAAGGAATATTTTGGGGACCTTTGGAGGTGTCATATTTCTGGACTTAAAAATTGGATGTGGCAGACAAGTTAGAAGAGTTAAGGATGATGTGGGCTTATGAATTAATTTAGAATTAGTTTAGATGGTATTATCCTTCACTGAAATAAGCAAAACAGGAAGTTTTGAGCAGTGATTCAGAAAGGGATGTGGAGATGGGAAAGGGAAATGATAATTTCTTAGTGGGTTCTTAATGAATTAACAGCTTTTTCATATTCTGCTTCACTTTATAAAATATTGTTAATGGTAAGAATTTCTCACCAACTGATAATTTTCATTGTTTTGTTGTTGTTGTTGTTTACAAGTTTATTTCTGTGCTGCAAAGATTATTTCCCCTTCCCCATGTTTTTAAAATTTCCTGTATTCCCCCATTCAATCTTAGCTGCCACAACTAGATAGACAGAAAGCGTGAGGGCCTTCTTTTTCTTGCATCTATAGTGTAGTGGTAACCTTAGCAGCAGACATTAACTGCTCCAGGTGTGTCAGAGATGCATGATTTTGGGTTTTTGAGGAGGCCTGATAGTAGGTCTCTTCTTCAAGTTTTGAACAAATTGAAGGCCCACACAATGGGAGCTAAATATCTTGTTTACTATTGATAAAGACTAGGGTTAGAGAATATAGTATAGCTCTGCAGGCAAGAACATCTATTAAAACTTAATTTTTTAAAAATTACAAAAAAAAATTAAGGATTAGACTACTGCAGTCCTGGGCAATGGGCTTCCCTTTCCCTCCAATAGCAGTCCACCTTCCCCTTTCACCACCTACCCTCTGCAATCAGCAAGAGAGTTAGAAGAGATCTACTCTGGAGGTTAAGAGGACAGCGGGAGGAATTCATTCGAATATGACTGTTTACTCTTACTAAATTTCCCAATCAAATAAATCACTATGCTTCCCTTAGGGTGAAGGAACTAAAAAGTGGTGAGGTCAGGAATGCTAAAATATTTAAGCACATGGAAGAAAATAGTAGGGGGGCAGATTACAACACCTACCTCCTGACCCCCAGCATATAAGATGACTATAAAGATCAAGATGATTATTCAAGTATTTTGAAATATACATAAAAATACTTGAGGATATCTAAATCCAAGCAATTATTTGCTCAAAACTGTTTGCTTTTCGTTGTTAAGCTGTCTCATTGCTTCAGTTATTTTTTACTTTGAATCATATTTGGTACCATTTACAGTTTGATTTCCTCCCTCAGTTTATCTTGTTTGGTATTATAAAATACTATAAAAGTAACTTCTGTGACACCTTCTTATTTATCTTCCATGCTAGTGCACTTTTAGGCTTTGAGCAGTATGAAAGTGAAAAGGCATAATCACTGTCTTCCAGAGGTTGTAGTCTGAATAGGAAATTCAAGACATGTTCATAGCCATAATCCATGGCAAACTGTATAGAAAGGACAGCTTTATGGTCTCAGGAGAAGGAGAGTTTATATAGATATAATCCCATATCTATTAAGAAGTAACTCTCTGTTCTCTCTTTGCCACCAGCCCCTAGTAACCACTAATCTGCTCTCTGTCTCTCTGGATTTACCTATTTTGAATGTTCATATAAATGGAATCATGTAATATTTGTGTCTGGCTTCTTTCAACTAGCCTAATGTTTTTAAGGTTCATCCATGTTGTAGCATGTATCAATACTTCATTCTTTTTTATGGCTGAATAATATTCTATGAATGTACCACATTTTGTTTATCCATTCATCTGGGCAGTTGATTGTTTCTACCTTTTGGCTATTGTGGATAGAACTGCTTTGAATGTTTATATACATGTTTTATTTGAACACCTGTTTTCACTTCTATTGGGCATATACCTAGGAGTAGAATTTTGCTGGGTCATATGGTAACTCTATGTTTAACTCACTGAGAAACTGCCAAACTGTTTTCTACAGTGGCCGAACCATTTTAAATTCTCCCCAGTAAAGTATGAAGATTCCAGTTTTCCTGCATCTTTGTCAATCCTCCTTATTTTCCATGTTTTTTTTTTCTTTCATTTTTTAGGGAAAAAATTATGGCTATCCTAGTGAGTGTGAAATGGTATCAATTGGGGATTGAATTATGTCCCCCTCATAACCCACAGAAGACATATTCGGGTCCTAACTCCAGGTCCTGAGGGTGTGAACCCATTTGTAAATAAGATATTTGAATATGTTATTAGTTAAATGCGTCTGAGTATGGCTGTGAACCCATGTGTAAATAGGATCTTTGAAGATGCTTATAATTAAGGTTTGGCCAAATTGAATGAGGGTGAGTCTTAGTCATGTATGACTGGAGTCCTTATAAGCAACGGAAATTGGGCACAGAAATAGAAAACAGAGGAAGTACACAAAGAGACAGATTGCCATGTGACAGAAGATTGCCAGAAAGCCATTACTAGATTGTTACAGACTTTGGAGAAAGCATGGCTTTACTGATGCCTTGATTTTGGACTTCTAGTCTCCCAAACTGTGAGGCAGTAAATCTTTGTTACTTAAGCTAACTTACTTTGTGGTATTTGTCATAGTAACCCTAGCAAAATAAGACAATATCGCATTGGTTTTTTTTTTCCCTTTATTAAGGAAGTTGTGGGTTTACAAAGCTATCATGAAAAAAAAAATACAGAGTTCCCATGTACCACCTTATTATTAACAACTTGCATTGATATGGAACATTTGTTATAGTTGATGAAAGCACATTTTTATAATTGTACTATTATTTACAATAGTCCGTGGTTTAATTTAGGATTCATTATGTAGTGTAGTTCCATGGATTCTCTAAAAGGAAATTTTATTCTGTTACCATATATAAAATCTAGCATTCCCCCCCTTTTTTTTTAAAGATTTATTTTTTATTTATTACATATCCCCCCCTTTCTGCTTGTTCTTGCTGTGTTCATTTTTGCATTCTTCTGTGTCTGCTTGTCACCCCACCGTTGCGGCGACCCGCCGAGTCAGCTCACCACGTGGCGGCCTGCCTGCTCGGGACAGCTTGCCCTGCTCATAGGGGGTTGCCCTGCTTGCGGGGGCTTGCCCTGCCCACGGTGGCTTGCCCTGCCCGTGGCGGCTTGCCTTCTCAAGGTGGTCTGCCCGCTCAAGGAGGCCCCGGGAACTGAACCCAGGGCCTCCTATGTGGTAAACCGGTGCCCTACCAAATGGGTTACAGCCGACCCCCTCCCCCCTTCAATCACATTCAGATATATATTTCAGTGCTGTAAATTATGTTCACAATGTTGTGCTAACACCACCACTATCTATTACCAAAACATTTCCATAATTCCAAATAGGAGCCCTGTACATTTAAAGTCCTAATTTCCCATTCCCCATCCTCACCCCATTCCATGGTAACCTATATTCTAGATTCTGACTGTATGAATGTGATAATTCTAATTATTACATATCAGTGAGATCATACAATATTTGTCCTTTTTGGTGTCTGGCTTATTTCACTCAAATAATGTCTTCAGAAATCATCCTTGTTGCATGTATCAGAATTCCATTCCTTTTTATGGCTGAATAATATTCCATTATATGTATATACCACATTTTGTTTATCCATTCATGGTTAATGGACACTCATGGTGCTTCCATCTTTTGGCTATTGTGAATAATGCCACTATGAATATCGATGTGCAAAAATCTGTTTGAGTCCCTGCTTTCAATTCCTTTAGGTATATTCCTAGTAGTGGGATTGCTGGGTCTTATGTAGTTCTATACCTAGCTTTCTGAGGAACCACCAAACTCTTTTCCATAGTGGCTATATCATTTACATTGCCACCCACATCCACTCCAACACTCATTATTTTCCATTTTTTAAAAATAGAAACCATTCTAAAGGGTGTGAAATAATATTTCATCGTGGTTTTGATTTTGACTAATGGTATTGATCATCTTTTCATGTGCTTATTGGCCATTTGTACGCTATCTTTGGAGAAATGTCCATTTAAATCCTTTGCTCATTTTATTTTTGGGGTATTGTCTTCTTGTTCTTTAGTTATAGATTTCTTTATATATTCTAGATTCTAGATATGTGATTATCTGATATGTGTTTTCCAAATAATTTCTCCCATGCTGTGGGTTGTCTTTTCACTTTCTTTATAGTGTCCTCTGATGCACAAAAGTTTTTAGTTTTGAGGAAGTCCAATGTATATATATTTTTCTTTTGTTGCATGTGCTTTTGGTGTCACATTTAAGAAACCATTGTCAGATCCATAGTCATGAAGATTTGCTCCTAATTTTTCTTTTAAAAGTTTTATAATTTTAGCTCGTAAATTTCCTTCTTTGATCCATTTTAAGTTAATAGTTATATATGATATGAGGTAAGGATCCAACTTCATTCTTTTACTTGTGGATATCTAGTTGTCCCAGTCCATTTATTGAAGAGACTCTTCTTTCCCCCACTTGATGGTTTTGGCATCCTTATTTGAAAATCAATTGACCATAGATGTATTATATCATTTCAGTACTCTCAAGTTTATTCTTTTGATCTGTATGTCTTTGTGCTCTTTGATTACTGTAGTTTTTTTAGTAAGATTTTAAATCAGGAGGTGTGAGTCCTCCAACTTTTTCTTTTTCAATATTGTTTTGATATTCAGGATCCCTTGTATTTTGAATTTTTGGATCAACTTTTCTATTTCTGAAATGAAGGCTTTTGGGATTTTGATAAGAAGGACTTGCCTTGAAACTGTAGCTTGCTTTGGGGATTATTGCCATTTTAACAATATTAAGTCTTCCAATTCATGAAAATGAGATATATTTATATGTACTTTGGGGTGTTATTTAAATTCTTTCAGTTTTATTAGTTTTCAGTACAAGAGCTGCACCTTCTTGGTTAAATTTATTCCTAAGGATTTCTTGCTATTATAAATGGAATTTTCTTAATTTCCTCTTTAGATTGTTAGTTGCTAGCGTTTATAAATACAACCGATTTTGTGGTGTTTATCTTGTATCCTGCAATTTTGTTGAATTTGTTTATTGTTAGTTGTGTGTGTGTGGGTGTGTATTCTTCAGGGTTTTCTAGATATATGTCATGTCATCTGTAATTCGAGAGAGTTTTACTTCTTCCCTTCCAATTTGGAAGCCTGTTATTCTTCTTGCCTAATTTCTCTGTCTAGAACTTCCTGTGCAGTGTTGAACAGAAGTTGTGAAAGCAGGCATCCTTGCCTTGTTCCCGGTCTTAGGGATAAGCTTTCAGTCTTTCATATACGGACTTTATCATGTTCATATATGGACATTATCGTGTTAAGGAAGTTTCCTTCTGTTTTAGTTTATTGAGTGTTTTCATCATAAAAGGGTGCTGAATTTTTTCAAAAGCTTTTTCCACATCAATTGAGATGATTATGTAGATTTTTCCTTCATTTATTAATGTGGTGTATTACATTGATAGACTCTATTATATTGAACCAACCTGAATTCCTGGGCTAAATCCCACTTGATCATCATGTATACTCCTTTCTTATGCTACTTCATTTGTTTTGATAGTATTTTTGTTAAGGAATTTCCCATTTATATTCATAAGGGATATTGATTTATGGTTTTCTTTGGTCTTTTGTCTGGCTTTGACAGCAGGGTAATGCTGGCCTCATAAAATAGGAAGTGTTCTCTCCTGTTATATCTTTTGGGAGAGTTTGAGAAGGATTGGTGTTAATTCTTCTTTAAATGCTTTTTAGAATTCAGCAGTGAAGCCATGTGGTCCTGCCTTTTCTTATTGGGAGGTTTTAGGTCATTGAGTCTATCTCTTTACTAGTTATAGATCTGTTTAAATTGTCTATTTCTTTTTAAATTAATTTTGGTAGTTTTCATCTCTAGGAATTTGTCTATTTCATCTAAATTGGCATGCAATTGTTCATAGTATTGTCTTAACTTTTTTATAAAACAATTTATTGAAGTATATCATTTATACATGAACATATGTAAACAATAAGTGTTCAGTAAACATTGTGAACTTACAGAACAAACATGCTTAACATCATACAGGGCTCGCACACATCACCCCTCCACAAACACTTTGCATTGTGTTGTGAAACATTTGTTAACAAATCATGAAAAAGCATTGTCAAAGTATTACTGCTAACTATAGTCCGTATCTTACTCCCCATACTTTTTTTTTTAAGGATTTATTTATTTATTTACTTTTATCCATTTTTATCCCCTTCCTGTTTTTGCTGTTTTTGTGTCCATTCACTTGGGAACTCTCTGTGTCCGTTTTCTACCCTCATCCTTCTCTTCCTGTCTTCCCTGGGATTCGATCCTCGGAACCTCCAATGTGGGAGAGAGGCATCCTACCACCTGCGCCACCTTAGTTCCTGGTTTTTCGGCACAACTCATCTTGACTCTCTGTTGTGTCACTCTCCTGTTACGTCATCATCTTGTTGCGTGGTTTGCGGGGCCTGAAGGTGCACCCACGTGCAGGACCTGGGGGCTCACCCGCTCGCAGGGCCTGGTAGCACACCCACACACAGGGCCTGGTGGTGCACCCACTCATGGGGCCTGACAGCCCACGCACCGTCTATATTTTTCTTTTTTTACTTTTACCGGGAGGTCCCAGGGATCGAATCCAGGTCTTTCCATGTGGGAGATGGATGCCCAACCATTTGAACCACATCTGTCCCCCTGCTAATCTCTCTCTTAAGGTTGACCAAAGATAGTGTTACAGTCATTTCTCATACAGGATGGTCATATAATAAATCAGGCTTAGTTTACCAGCAGCCTTCTAAAAAACCAGACCTAGGGAGAAAAACTAGGTCTGGGGACACATGCATGGTTTCTAATATAGCAAATGTTTAGCCTATCCTGATTATCAGGACAGCAAGAATATGCACACTTATTGACTTTTTATCTTTGAATGTTGGAAGCAGGGTCCCCACTTTGAAATCTAATTTTAGTGATTTTAATCTCTCTCTCTCTCTTTTGTAGTCACTATAGCTAAAGTTTTGTCAATTTTGTCGATCACTTCAAAGAACCAACTTTTGGTTTCATTTCATTATTTCTATTGTTTTTGTGTTCTCCATTTTGTTTATCTCTGATTTCATCTTTATTTCCTTCCTTCTGCTAGCTCAGGTTTAGTTTCATCTTCTAATAGTTTCTTAGAGTGTAAAGTTAGATCATTAATTTGAGATCTTTCTTCTATTTTAATGTAGCCATTCACAGTTTTGATATGTTGTGTTTTCATTTCCATTTGTCTCAAAATATCTTCTAATTTCTCCTATGATTTTTTTTTCTTTGACCCATTGGTTATTTAAGAGCATTGTCGTGTAACTTCCAAATGGTGTATTTTCCAGTTTCCTTTTGTTGTTTATTTCTAGTTGTATTCCATTTTTGTTGGAAAAGATACATTATATGATTTCAATCTTTTAAAAATTTAGTGAGCCTTGTTTTGTGGCTTAACATATGGTCTGTATTGGAGAATGTACCATGTATACTTGAGAGAACATGTATTCTGCTCTTGTTGGATGGAGTATTCTGTATATCTGTTGTCTTTGATTTATAATGTTGCTGAAGTCTATCTCTTTATTGATTTTCTGGGTAGTTCTAATGTGAGTTTCAGCATTTCCCAATTATCTTTATGGAACTATTTTTCTCTTCAGTTCATTTTTGCTTCATATATTTATTGTTTGGTGTGCATATATATTTATAATTGTATCTTCTAGGTGATTGACTTAATCAATATATAATATCCTCCTTTGTCTCTTGTAATATTTGACTTAAAGTCTATTTTGTTTGATATTTGTATAGCCATTCCAGCACTTTTTTGGGTATTGTTTGCATGATATGTCTTTCTCCATCCCCTTATTCTCAACCTCTTTGTGTCATTGAATCTAAAGTAAGTTTTTTGGAGATAGCATACAGAGGGAACATATTATCCATTCTGCCAATCTCTGCCTTTTATTTGGAGGGTTTAATCTATTTACCTTTGAAGTAATTACTGATAAGGGAGGACTTCTGCCATTTTGCTCTTTTATATATATATAGTTTTAAAATTACTTATTTTGTATTTAATTGTTTTTTAATAGTATACCAATTTGATTCCCTTCACATTTACTCTTCTGCATATTTTTAAAATTTTCTTAATAGTTATTTTGGGGATTACAGTTAACTATCTTGAACATATAACAACCTTGTTTGCTTTAATACCACCTTCCTTTGATAGTATCCAAAAACCCTGCTCATATCCATTTCATCCCTCTCTTTTTATACTGTTATTGTCACAGATTACATCTTTATATATTCTCATTAACATAGATTTATAGTTATTGTTTTATGTATTTTTCTTTTAAATCATATAAAGAGAAGTTTATTAACCAAAATACAATGTTTATTATAATAATAAATACATATTTATATTGGTTAATACATATTTATAATAATAAATACATTTTTACCTATGAAGTTAATTTTACCAATGTTTATGTGGCTTCAAGTTGTTGCATAGTGTTCTTTCATTTCAACTTGGAGGACTCCCTTTAGCATTTCTTGTAGGGCAGGTCTACTATTAATAAACTCCTTCAGCTTTTGTTTATCTGGAAATGTCTTAATTTCTCCTTTCTTGAAGAATAATTTTGCCAGGTACAGAATTCTTGGTTGACAGTATTTTTTTCTTTCAGCAATTTAAGTATGTGATCCTGCTGCCTTCTGGCCTCCATGGTTTCTGATGAGAAATAGGTTGTTAATCTTATTGATACTCCCTTGTACATTATTTCTTGCTACTTTTGTTTCATTTATGTGTGTGAGTATATACTGATACTTTGGTTACCAGGGCTTATGAAAAAAAAGTTTGAAAGACACTGCAAATGGTGCTTATATAATTGGTTAGTTATATAGAAATAAATTAAAATTGTATTCCTAGCCCCACTGAAAAACAATTTACAAGTAAATTAAATACCTGAATGTGAAGATCAAAGCTAATCATTTCACAACATAGAGGAAATTGATAACCTCAACTAGAGCACTAATTGAAATTATGTGAATAGAATTAGAGCAGCTATCAAAAATTCTTAAGGAACTTTGATGACAACAAAGAAAAGCAATGTTAGTGGAAGATTTTTTAAAAATAAATTTTTTAAAAAAGATATTTAGAATACATAAATGTTCCACAAAAAATATAGGGGAAGATTTTGTGTAATCAAGGTAGGTTTCTATTTTGTTTTGTTTCTTCAATTTGAAACTTTGTCATGTGTTTAATTTCAGATGGAAATGAACATGTAAATACGTTTTGGAGAGAGATCTTTGAGTGGGCAAGAAAGGATCCAATTTGGTTAAGGGTGATAATATCTTCCGCTTTGCCCTGGACAGTCCTGTTTTTCACTTGTTGCTCTGTGTACCCTGGTTTAGCATTTGTCTCAGTTTTTAACATTTTTAATGAAGTATTATTAGTAGATGGATTTGGTAGACTTCTACTTTGGATTTCTAGCTTCTGTGATGGTCTTGTCTAGTATGTGAGATGTATAAGCAGTGAATAGAGCTTTCATGTTAATCAGTCTATTTTGCCATACCCATGCTGCAGAATGCAGGATGCATGACTATCCTAGGCTGTCAGTTGGTAGAGTCAATTGGAATCATGGACAATTATAAGTTAGATATTTATGAAATATGTGCAGGAAATGGAAGCTGAACAAATCTGCCAGAAAGCACTTGGAGAGTAGTCCGAATACGTCATACGATGGTTTTGTCATTTGTCACCTGGTATAAACCTAAAACTGTTCATTTATTTTATCTGATAAAACTTTAATTTTGTGAAATTCTTTTGACAATAGTAAGTTTTTAAAATGTAACATATTTAATGAAAAATTAAGGACTGGATTTTTGTTTATCAAAATTGATGATGAACATGTAACACAACATTTTTCAGCATTATTTGCCTTAGGGG
This sequence comes from Chaetophractus vellerosus, assembly GCA_004027955.1. NCBI lineage: Eukaryota > Metazoa > Chordata > Mammalia > Cingulata > Chlamyphoridae > Chaetophractus > Chaetophractus vellerosus. The sequence goes on along the minus strand of PVKH010018391.1, from coordinate 1,979 downwards.
TCATAATGATATCACTAACCACGTGAATTCCAGAAGCATCAGGATCTACTTTAGAAATAAATAATTAAGAACAATACTCGACAGTGACAGTTTAACAGTGCAGTTATGGAAGGTATATTTTATGTCACTCTGTGACGTGTAATTTTTCATTGAAATTAAAAAAAAGTTTTTTTTTTTTTCTAAATTAATTTAGCACCCTTTTGGTTCCAGTTTCCCTGTGCGGGTAAAAAAAATAAAGTAAAATGGAACAACCGTCTTTGCTTTTGAAGTGCTCTTGAAGTTGAGGTAATTCACTCCAAAACCATCTTAACTGTTTATGTTTCATTAGCTTGTTTTTTTATGCATGATTCTTTGGATAAATGTATTTTTCCCAGGTAGGATAATTTATAAGAGTACTTTTTGCAGGACCAAGAATTACCTATATAAAAAAAGTTATTTCTTGGCCCAGGTCAATAATGCATATTTCACTGCAGCCCACATGATTTTGGAACTAGAAATTGCTGGACAAAAACCATGGACATTTTGTGGGGTTTTAATCTGGTTATGCCTTTTTTATTTGTGTTATAGGAAAGTTAAAGGAGGAAATATTGATGTACATCCATCAGAAAAAGCACTCATTGTTCAATATGAAGTGGAAGCTACCATTCTTGGAGAAATGGGGGATCCAATGTTGGGAGAACGAAAGGAATGCCAAAAAATGTAAGTTTTCTTCATTTGTGCACATTTTGAAAGTAGTGAACCTTATACATACTTTATACACTTCTAGTATTTTAATCTGTGACGATGATAAATGATTATGGCATTCTTCTAGACATACTTCAACCTAGTAAAGCAGAGATTATAATTAACCATAAATATAGAGAATATTTTTCCAGAGAAAATCAATTTATGTAAGCATAATGAGAATCTGCTGAAAAAAATAACTATTCTGTCCATTTAGTAAATGCATATAATAGATTATAAACTAACTTGTGAAATTAATCATATGTTTAACTAGAACTTCTTAGCCTAATTTTTAAAACTCCCAAATGGTACACAGATCTTGAATTCATCCCGTGAAAGACGTTAGTAATAAGACAAGCATTTTCTGACTCAATGAATTGGGCTTAGACCTCCCTATATCCTCCACACTCTATTTCCTATTTTGTTTTGTTTTTTACCCTTCCAGGAACCTCTTGGGAACGGGCCTTCTTCATTAGCTTGTGATTGTGCTGGTGATTTTCTTCCTTTCATAGTTTGTGGAAGTAGAGAAGGTCTGAGATAGCCTAGCAGTCTCTCTTAACCCTCCTCCTCCCGTAAAAGTTTTGATTTGGGGACTAGTTAGTAAACATTTCTATCCATTCTGTGTTTTGTTGGTATTAAATATGTTAATTATTTGCTGTTAGGAGTGCATGTGCAATAGTATTTATCACACTGAAAAACACTGTATTTTGACTATATGGCAATGGTTCTCAACTTGGAGTGATTTTCCCTCCAGGAGACATTTGGCAATGTCTGGAGACATTTTTGATTATCATAACTGGAGGGGTGCTACTGGGATCTGGTGAGTAGAGGCCAGAGATGCTGCTTAACAACCTACAGTACACAAGACAGCCCCCTCCAACAAAGAATTTTCGGTCCATGATGTCAGTGTTGCTGAGGTTGAGAAACCCTGCAAAGAGAAACCAGCTAGTATTTTACTAGGATCTCCTTATACGAGGGTTCTTAACCAAGGGTCCCTTGGGGGTCTGTGGAAGATTTCAGGGGGTCTGTGAGCTTGAATTGAAAAAAAAAATCAACTTATCTTTATTTTCTCTGACCTCTAACTGAAATCTAGCATTTCCTTCACTTATGAATGTATGGAATAAATAAATTACAGTAATATTCATTTCACCTGACTGGCAAAAGTGTCCATGGAACAAAAAAGGTTAAGAACTCCTATCGTAATATGTCTTATTTTGATTTTTTTTTAAAGATTTATTTTTTATTTATTATATTTT
>PVKH010018390.1:0-15143 GCA_004027955.1 Chaetophractus vellerosus | reverse complement strand
AAAAAAAAAAAAAAAAGAAGAAAGAGCTAAAATCAATGACCTAACTACACAGCTGGAGGAACTAGAAGAAGAACAGTAAACTATTCCCAAAGTAAGTAGAAGGAATGAAATAACGAAGATCAGAGCAGAAATAAATGAAATTGAAAACAAAAAAACAACACAGAGAATTAACAAAACCAAAAGTTGATTCTTTGAGATTTACAAAATTGACAAACACTTAGCTAGACTAACAGAGAAAAAAAGAGTGATGATGTAAATCAATAAAATTAAATTAAAAATGGAGATATTACTACTGGCTTCACAGAAATAAAAGAGATCATAAGAGGATACTATGAACAACTGTGTACCAACAGACTAGACAATGTAGATGAAATGGAAAATCTCCTAGGAGTATATGAGACAACTACACTGACCCTAGAAAAAGCAGAAGACCATAACAAACAAATCACAAGTAAAGAGACTGAAACAGTCATCAAACAACTCCCCCAAATGAAAAGCTCAGGACCAAATGGTTTCATGGGTGAGTTCTATCAAACATTCAAAGAAAATATAATACCAATTTTACTCAAGCTCTTCCAAAAAACCAGACAAAAAGGAATGCTACCAAACTCATTCCATGCAGCCACTATAACCCTAATACCAAAGCCAGATAAAGATAATAAGAGAAAAGAAAATTACAGATACATTCCCTAATGAGTATGGATACAAAAATCATCAATGAAATACTTGCTAATCGAATCCAACAACACATTAAAAAAATTATTCATCATGATCAAGTGGGTTTTATACCAGGCATGCAAGGGTCATTCATCATAAGAATATCAATCAGAATAATACACCACATGAATAAATCAAAGGAGAAAATTCACATGATCATCTCAATTGATGCAGAAAAGGCATTTGACAAAATACAGCATCTGCTCTTGATAAAAATAATACAAAAGATAGGAATTGAATGAAACTTTCTCAACATAATAAAGGCCATGTATAAAAAATCCACAGCTAACATTGTACTCAATGGTGAAAGACTGAAAGTTTTCCTGTTGAGATCTGGGACAAGACAAGGATGCCCATTGACACCACTGTTGATTAATATTGTGCTGGAGGTTCTAGCTAGAACAATCAGGCAAGAAAAAGAAATAAAAGGCATCCAAATCAGAAAGGAAGAAGTAAAACTCCTGCTGTTTGCAGATGATATGATCCTATACATAGAAAGACCTGAAAAATCTACAACAAAGCTGCTATAGCTAATTAACGGTTTCAGTAGAGTGTCAGGATACAAGGTCAATATGCAAAAATCAGTGATGTTTCTATGCAGTAGTAACGTGCAATCTGAGGAGGAAGTCAGGAAAAAATTCCATTTACAATAGCTACTAAAAGAGTCAAATATTTAGGAATAAACTGAACCAAGGATGTAAAGCAATTGTTTTAAAAGAACTACAGTGCATTGCTAAAAGAAATTTTAAAAGACCTAAATAATTGGAAGAACATACCGTGCTCGTGGATTGGAAGACTAAATATCATTAAGATGTCAATTCTACCCAAATTGATATACAGATTCAATGCAATTCTGATAAAAATCCACCAGCATTTTTTAAACAAATGGAAAACACAATTATCAGGTTTATTTGGAAGGGTAAGGGTTCCTGTAATAGCCAGAAACATCTTATAAAGGAAAAGCAAATTTGGAGGACATTCAGTTCTAGACTTTAAATCATCTTACCTAGCTACAGTGGTAAAAATCAAACAGCATGGTATTAGCATAAAGTAGACACATAACAATGGAACCAAAGAGACCCTCAGATCTATGGTCAAGTGATTTTAACAAGCTTGTCAAACCCACCCAGCTCGATAAGAACAGTCTATTCAACAACGATGCTGGGAGAACTGGATATCCATAGGCAAAAGACAGAAAGAGGACCCCTATCTTACATCTTATACAAAAATTAACTCAAAATGGATCAAAGACCTAAATATAAAAGCTAGAACCATAAAGCACCTAGAAGAAAATGTAGGAAAACATCCTCAAGACCTGGTGGTAAGTGGTGCATTCTTAAACCTTACAACAAAAGCACAAGCAATGAAAGAAAACATGGATAAATAGGACCTCCTCAAACTTAAACACTTTTGTGATTCAAAGGACTTCATCAGGAAGGTGAAAAAGCAGCCCACTCAATGGGAGAAAATATTTGGAAACCATATAGCCAACAAGGGTTTGATTTCCATTCTATATAAAAAGATCATACAACTCAACAATAAAAGAGCAAGCAATCTAATTTAAAAATGGGCAAAAGACTTACATTGACATTTCTCCAAACAGGAAATGCAAATGGACAAAAGACATATGAAAAAATGTTCAATATCATTAGCTATTAGGGAAATGCAAATCAAAAAAAAACAATGAGATACCATCTCACATCACATAGAATGGCTATTTTTAAAAAACAGAAAACAATAAGTGCTGCAGAGGATGTGGGGAAATAGGAATACTCCTTCCCTGTTGGTGGAATTGTAAAATGGTGCAGCCTCTGTGGAAGATAGTCTGCCAGATCCCTCAGGAATCTAAATATAGAACTGCCATATAATCCAGCAATTCTTGTACTAGGAATTTATCCAGAAGAACTAAACACTGTGACATGAACTAATATCTGCACAGTGATGTTTACAGCAGTGTTATTCAGAGTTGAGAAAAGATGTAAATAATGCATGTGTCCATCAACCAATGAATGGATAATCAAAATATGATATATACATACAATGGAATACTGTGCTGCAGTAAGAAGAAATGAAATTGGGACACATATGATAACATGGATGGATCTTGAAGACAGTATGCTAAGTGAAATAAGACAGACACAGAATGATAAATATTGCATGGTCTCACTAATATTAACTGAATTCAAAGAATAATCGCATGGAGTTAAAACCTAGGGTACAGGTTATTAGGAGATAAGAGGAGGGCTGTGAAGGAATATGGATGCTCAATGTATGTAGAAGTTATAATTAATTTGACTGTGTATGTGTGGAAATGGATAGAGTTGATGCTAACACATTATAATGAGTAGCAGCTGCTTTATAATTGGGATTGTGCCTGAAAAGGGTAGTCTAGGGATGTAAATGTCAATTAGAAAGAAAGAAAGAGGAGGATTATGGGAACATGGCTGACTGCTTAGTCAGATAAGGTTCAGCTGCTGCTAAACAATGGAGCAAGTGCCAAAGGCTGCCTTGGCAATCTACTTTGGGGTATAGCAGAGCAGGACACCGCTTCACAACCTCAAGGAGAGTGAAAGACAAAGAGACAAAGAAGCCAAAACAATAATCTGTGAGTTATTAAACCTCCTGGCCCCCAGGAAGGGCTCATCTCCCTCAACCCCGAGGTACTAAGCAAGGGTAAAACTCCTGGCAAATTGTATCTAACTGAAAAGAGACCATACATCTTCCTCCCTGCCAGCTCCTTTAGATATATATAGAACAGGAAGGTGTTCTGAGCCATCTAGGAGGGTACTGGAAACATAAAGGAGCTGAAGGAAAATTGTGAGCTTCTCACCCCTGTAGCTGGAAATGGGACAGACACCCTGCCCTCAGAACAAAGTTCCTAGGTGGAGCTGCTAGCTCCCTGCTCTGAAAGGAGTGTGAGGCAGATTTCCTCAGAGGAAGAGGGGCATGGGAAGATAGAGAGTGGCTTGGTTGCAGTGAGTTTAGACAGATGAACTCCCCTTGAATATCGGAAGGGACCCCTATGCAACAGGGATAGGGGAGAGGGATGTCCTCAGGCAGGCTGTCATGCCCAGCCACCTAGGTAAAGAGAAGAATTACATCAGAGAATAGGCAGAGACAGATAACTGATAAGCAGTACTATTCAGACTGCAGGGAATCTAACCTGCCTGAGGGAAAGGGGACAGAAAGCCTTCTGAAAGGGTAACAAACCTAAGGAGATAGGTTAGCTCAGTGGAAGAATTCCTGCCTAGCATATAAGAGTTCCCTGGTTTGACTCCTGACTCTTCTTTGAGAAGTGATCCACCAGTTTATCAGGCATCCAGCTGAAACTTTATGACAGAGAACATATAGACAGTCTCTTTGTATTACCTTCTCTTGGATCTCTTATTTAAAAGAAAAATTCCTTTTTTATTTACTTTTTTCACTCACTAAAACCCAGTTCAGAACCTACAGAGAGCAGGCTGCAGAGTGATTGATTGATGAATACCAGCAGCCTGAGAAGATCCTTAGGAGTGTAAGAGAGAAGGCTGTTTTTTCGTGTTTATTTCTGTTTTGATCTTTTTTTTCTTCTTTTTTTAAACGAATTGCTACTGTCATGATTCTTCTTTGTTGTGTTTCCCCTTCCTTTGCTTCTCTGTTGTTGTTGTTTTCTTTTTTCTTTCATTTATTGATTTTTCTCTACCTACACTACTTCTTTTCTCTCATTTATCTTTATATCTTCTGTTTACTGTTGTTGTTCTTTCATTCTACCTCTTTTTGTTTGGTCTTCAATTTTTCTTGTTTTATTTCTCTCTCTTTCCTTTCTCTGTTTTCTTTCTTTTTTATTTTTTTCTTTCTCTCTTTTCTTCTTTCCTTTACCCTCTTCTGGTAATTCCAGCCTTTTAACCCATTCTATATATTTTTCTCTATTCTGTTTCTTGTTTCATTGCTTCTATTCCATTTTTAAAATCTTATTCCTCTGTACTTTTACTCGTGTTAAATATTCAATTTCCTAGGTCTTATATGGTTCCTCTCCTTTTACTATTAATATTAATATCATTCCTTTTCTCTTCCTATCTCTTTCCTTTTCTCTAGTCCTAACTTTTTCAAAGAAACATAGACAACAGCAAGGAAATAGAATAAGAGGAAAGAAATTTCAAAGGGAAACCTTACCACACTCAAAAACAACAAAATAAAGCCATAGAGTAGAAAAAGAAACTAATCAACTGAAGAAACCCATCAAAATAAACAGATACCTAGACACCAACAAATAATTGTAAGCCATACTAAGATACAGGAAGATATGGCCCAGTCCAACAAACAAAATGAAAACCAGGAGGAGGTGCAAAACATGGAGCAACTAATCAGAGATGTCCAAGCAAACATACGAATCAACTTAATGAAGCAAAGGTAGAGATAAGGATATTAAGAAGACACTGGGAGAACATACTGAAGAAATTATAAAAATACATAAAAGATAACAGATATGATGGTGATGAATGGCACAATCCAAGAAATAAAAAATACACTGGAAGCACATAACAGCAGATTTGAACAGCAATGTGGAAGACAGTACATCTGAAATCAAACAGATAGTAGAACAGATAGATAAAAAGATGGAAAAAATCCAACAGGGACTTAGGGATTTGAATGACAACATGAAACACAGAAATATACACATTATAGGCATTCCATAGGGAGAAGAGAAGGGAAAGGGAACAGAAGGAGTGTTGGAGGAAACAAAGGCTGAAAAATTCCCAACATTTTTGAGGGAGATGGACGTACTTGTCCAAGAAGCACAGCGCACCCCAAACAGCATCAATCCTAACAGGCCTACTCCAAGACATATACTTGTCAAATTGCCCAATGCTCAAGACAAAGGGTGAATACTGAAAGCAGCAAGAGAGAAGACAACCATCACATACAAGGGAAGTTTGATAAGATTAAGTGCTGATTTCTCATCTGAAACCATGTAGACAAGAAGGCAGTGGTAGGACATAGTCAAGGTGCTAAAAAAACAAACAAACAAAAAAAAAAAAAAAAAACTTCCAGCCAAGAATTCTCTATCCAGCAAAGATGGCATTCAAAAATGAGAGAGAGTTCAAAATATCCACAGATAAAAAGAAATTAAGATAGTATGTCAATAAGAAACCTGTACTTCAAGAAATACTAAAAGGAGTTCTGCAGGTTGAAAGGAAAAAACAGGAAAGGGAGTTGGAGGATGGTGTAAGAACTACTTAAAAAATAAAAAAGAAATAAAAACAACATATGGCATACATAAGCTCAAGAAAATATGGCTAATGTAAGTAATTCCTTGACAGTAATAACATTGAGTGTTAATGGATTAAACTAACCAGTCAAGAGACACAGATTGGCAGAATGGATAAGGAAATATGACTCATCTATATGTTGTCTACAAGAAACCAACCTCAGACCCAGGGAAACAGGGAGGCTGAAAGTGAATGGTTGGAAAGCAATTTTACAAGCAAACAATAACCAAAAAAGGGCAGGAGTAGCTATATTAATATCAGACAAATTAGACTTTAAATGCAAAACTAATGTAAGAGACAAAGATGCACTCTATATATTAATGAAAAGTGGCAACCTATCAAGTAGAAAACACTATCAAACATTTACACACCCAACCAAGGCACCTCAAACTACATGAGGCAAACACTGGAAAAACCAAGTGGAGAAATAGATGCCTCTACAATTATAGTGGGGAGTTTAATACACCATTATCACCATTAGACAGAACATCTTGACAGAGAATCAATAAAGAAACAAAGACTTTGAATAACACATTAGAGGATCTGGACATGATAGAACATATACAGAACATAACACCCAAATACAGCAGGATATACATTCTTCTTGAGTGCACATGGATCATTCTCCAGGGTAAACCACATGCTAGGCCACAGGACAATTCTCAAGGTATTCTGAAAGACTGAAATTATACAAAGTAATTTCTCTGACCCTAATGGTATGAAGCTGAAAATCAATAAGGGGCACAGAATCAGACTAGGCACAAAGATATGGAAGTGAAAAAAAAACACTCTTAGACAAACAGTGGGTCAAGGAGGAAATCTCAAAAGAAATCAGTAACTACCTTGAAACAAATGAAAATGAAAACACAACTTACCAAAATCTATGGGATGCAGCAAAAGCTGTAATCAGAGGAAAATTCATAGCCATAAATGCCTATATTAAAAAAGAAGAAAGAGCTAAAATCAAAGACCTAACTGCACACTTGGAGGAATTAGAAAAAGAACAACAAACTAACACCAAAGGAAGTAGAAAGAAGGAAATAACAAAGATTAGAGCAGAACTAAATTAAATTGAAAATAAGAAAGCACTAGGAAAAATAAACAAAGTCAAAACCTGGTTCTTTGAGAAGATTAATAAAATTGACAAACCCTCAGCTTGACTAACAAAGAAAAAAAGAGATGTAAATATATAAAATAAGAAATGAGGAAGGGGATACCACCACTGACCCCACAGAAATAAAGAGTATCATAAGAGGATACTTTGAAAAATTCTATGCAAGCAAGATGGATAATTTAGAGGAAATGGACAAATTCCTGGAAACACACAAGCAGGCTACATTGATGAAAGAAGAAATTGATGAATGCAACAGACCAATCACAAGTAACAAGATAGAATCAGTCCTCAAAAACCTCCCAACAAAGAAGAGTCCAGGACCAGACGGCTTCACAGGTGAATTCTACCAAACTTTCCAGAAAGAACTAACATAAATCCTGCTTAAACTCTTCCAAAAAGTAGAAGTGGAGGATACATTGCCTAACTCATTCTATGCTGCCAATATCACCCTAATACAAAGGCCAAAGATGCCACAAAAAAAGAAAACTATAGACCAATCTCTCTAATGACCCTAGATGCTTAAATCTTCAACAAAATACTTGCTAATTGTATTTAACAACACATCAAACAAATTATACATCATGACCAAGTGGGTTTCATTCTGGCATGCAAGGGAGGTTCAACATAAGAAAATCAAAGTGAGTTGGAAGGTCATTCCAGAGGTTATGCTTATGCACAGTAGGATCTCATTGACAGCCAAAGCAGATACTACCCCCAAATAGAAGGGCTCCTGAGTGCTCTGGAGACATCCAGACACTCTAGTCAGGGCAGACAGCTCAGGAATTTGTTGCTTTGCCAGTGGGCTGTCCTTTGGAATTTATGCTCCCCAGTGTGACAGAGTTAGACTCAGTAGTGGTTTCCCTACACATGGCTCTATTGTCCCTTCTATTTGAACCTATAATTAGTACTAGAATTGGTAAGAGTACATCCAAGAGACTAAAATCTTTGGGCTGTCCATATGCCAGCTGGGCCCTGAATCTTAACTGAATTGCGACACCTACTCTTCAGTTCATTGGACTCACCCAGTACAACTAACAAGGAGGAGATGATGGACAACCACCATCCCAAGGAACCAAGAGAGCCTACAACTTCAAGCAAGAGAGTCCCATCCATCAGCCATGTGGGATCGAAGCTCCCTCTCAATTAGAGGTGGAGTGGGAATTACCATCCCAGAATCCTCAGGATTGGGGAATGAATTATGGACTAAAATAGGCTTACTGGTATTCTACTATAGATTTATTGTGATTCTACCAATGGAATAAATTATATCATTGGTGTGGAGGCTGTTGCCACTGGAGGTTCTGAGGGCAGGTAGCGGGAAAAACAGGTGTAATGTGGGGGCATTTTCGAGACTTGGGAATTGTCCTGAATGACATTGCAATGACAGATGCAGGCCATTATATATCTTGCCATAACCTACAGAATTGTGTGGAAGAGAGTATAAAATGCAATGTAAACTATAATCCTTGCTTAGTGGAAATGCTCCAAAATGTGCTCATCAATTGCAATGAATGTACCGCACTAATGAAGGATGTTATTAATGTGGGAAAATGTGGGAGGTGTGGGGAGTGGGGCATTTGGGAACCCCCTATATTTTTTATGCAACATTTATGCAATCTAAGTATCTTTTAAAAATAAAATAATATATATATATATATATATATATATATATGAAGGCAAGCAAAGTTGCAGGGTCCACATATGGCCAGCATATGCCCTATATTGTGAAACATGTTTCTTACAAAATGTTTGTGTCACTAAAACATTTGAGGTGTGAGGGAGGGAGAGAGGGAGGGAGGGAGGGAGGGAGGAAGGTAAGTAGGTAGAGAATAATCTAGGGACTGAATAACACAGTGAACCCAGAGGTGGATGAGAATTGTGGTTAATAGCACAAATAAAAGAATTTCTTTCTGTGAACTAGAACGGATTTACGTCCCTGATGCAAGGTGGTGGGAATGTGGAGAAGCATGGGAAAAATACTATTAATGTAACCTATAGACTTTAGTTAACAGCAATACTGTAATATTCTTCCATCAATGCCAAAGATGTACTATGTTAATAATAGGGGAGTATGGAAAAAATATGCCAAATGTACATTATGGGCCATAGTTAATGCTAAAAATCTGAAAATATTATCTCATAATCTTTAACAAATCTTCCACAATGGTGTGGTATGTTGGTGAAGGATTGTTTTATGGGAATTCTGTACATGTGCATGATTGTTTGGTAAGTTCATAACTTCTATAATAAAAATATATATTTTTTAAAAGTAATTGCTACGTTGAGTTTAATCCAACCAGCTGATGGAATGGTAAAATATTACGGGTATGTGAGTTTGTGTGTGTTTCTGTGTATGAATGCATGTGCGTTGCATTCATTTGATTGTATATAGTAATAATTTAGAATGATAGCTAAAATGATATTTTTACAGTTTCATTATTTTAGTAAAATAAAATTAAAAGACTTTTGCTAAAGGTTTGTTTATCCTACTTGTGTGTTTTTACCCAACACAACATCCTCCAGTGGCAAAGATGGCACTAAAAAAAATTACACAATTAAATATGATACCCATATTTAACCAAAAGAGAAGAGCATGCTAAAACTATTTGTTTAGGAGAACTAAAATTTGATGAATAAAATTAACACTGTTGCAAAACAGCATTATTTGCTCAAACTATAAAAATTTTAATTTTCTTGGACAGCATGTATTCCACTATTTATGAAGTACTCCAAATATGCTGCTTAACTGAACCAAATTTGGCATTCATAATGGCCTTCCACAAAGGCCGTGATTAGTAATAGTACAATACTACATATCTCAGAATTTCAAGGCTTTGCCTTAAAATGTAATTTTAGTTTATATCATGCAAAGTATGCCTAGTAGGCTAGCATAACCAGAGTTTCCTATCAATTTGGATATTCAGGGATTTGATGTATAGAATCTGTGAGAGAAATGAACAACTTGAGAGCATATTCCATCCAAACCATTGGAAAAAGTCACTTCACAAGTTATCTTTATTATTCGCATACCAAGTAAACCATCAGCTGCATTGTACTTACATCAGCTGCCCAGCTACTTACAATACATCAATAATTGTAATACCAACGGACATAAGTTTTAGGGAGAAGGTGATTCTGACTGTAACATTAACATTGGATTAGAACACCTTGCAAAATAATTTTTCATAAAGTCCTTTGCCGAATGTTTGATATGGAGACTGAATTTAAAAAAAAAGACTGAATTATCACAAAGGAAATGTTTCAGATAGTTCTCATCAGATTGCATTTTTAATTCTTTGGGAATGTCAATGAGTCTGGGTTCAGTTCCTGGCTTCAGGTAGTTGAACTACTCAGCCTGCATGGTGTGTATTACTGTAGCAAGGAATGAAGTGGAGCAAGAAGTGAAGGGTGAGGCATGTCTGAGAATGTACATATTATGTGTCCAATACACAGTCCAGTATTGAAAACAGTCTTGCTAATTATTAATGGGACAACATTTCAGATTTGCTTAGATCTTTTTTACTTTCTTGATATCCTTACCTGTATTTGTTATTCCTCATTTTTGTAATAAGATAATCTTTTCTGTTTCTTGCAGAATAATGTCAAGGCATTCGCCTACCTTCAAAGGCATAGCCTATCAACTCACCTAAGTTTGCAAGCAAGCAACACAAAATCCTGTTCTACACAAAGCCCAGATCTCCAACCCAAGAGGCAGAATCATTCACTTCATCAGCTGTTAACATGCTTCCTTCAAGATAGGGAATCATTCAATGCAACTCCTTGAGAATCCTCTCACATTAGTTTTTCAGGTAAAATTTATCACAAATATCTGCTAGATTCACTTAGTACGAAAGTTGGCTAAAAAGCAGCTAACATAGGATGAAACATATCACAGTATTAGTGAGTACTATTTTTATTCTCTACTTATGTAATTTAGTTTTTCAAAATTTTATATTGAGAATATAATTCCTCTTATACTTGGGGGAAAAATGAACAATTGTAAAATTTGATTAAAAGGAGAAAAAGCCTTTGTGTTTTCTAAGGATTTTGAAGTTCAAAGTGGTGTCTCTTTAGCTCATTGCTATTGGTTTTCTGTTTGTTTTAAACTCCTGAAGTTGTAAGTAGCAATATTTTAAAACATAGCCCAGAGAACTTCCTGGGACAAAAATGATTAGTCTCTAGGTACCATGTTTAACCCTTTCCAGTATATTGTCATTCATTATGGCACCCTGGACTCCTCACAGTCATAGACCAAACAATCCTGGCAATAAAAATAAAAAGAATAAGGTTTTAAGCAAATTTGCTTTTAAGCAAAATAATATCTTAATCTGTTTTATTTAATTTCATCTTGCTAATTATGATTACATTTACACTTAAAATATTTTCCTGATTAATTTTTAAAATATTGCCACAATTTTAGGCTGCTAATTATTATGCTAGTAAAAAATTCATTAATATATTTAGTTTATATTGCAAAAATGGAATATGTTCTACACTTGCCAAAAAAAGTCAAGAATAAAAATTGTTCTGTGACCCTGTGAATCATGTATTATTTTGTGTTCTAATTGAGATAGTATTAGCACATATTTTCTCTCTTTCAAATAATCTACTCTTCTTTCATTGTAGAACCTTACTAATGATATATATTAAACAGTGAGAAAATATTTAGCCATAGCCCTAAAGGACTTCAACAAAGTTATGTTTGAAATTAAACAGCTTTAAATAAAAAAAAAATAGGTATCCTAGATTTATTGTGAATCTTGTAAGATGAGGGAAAGATCAAGCAGGATATGTGTAGCACAAACTGAAAGACATCAACATGAGCGCCCATACTACTCTCGTCACTGCAGGTCCTGCTGGGCTTGTAGATGTTTTAACCAGAAGGGCACTGAGTCGACCCCTTGTTGCTCAGAGACCTTCAAGGACTGGCAGGTGGCATTTCTCATGTATAAAAGCACTGTAACACAAGAGTGCACTTCCACAGTGAGAAGGATCAGCTTTCAGAGTCAATGTTACCTCTGCTTCCCTTGCCATGAATAATCATTAATGATTCCCATGGAACTCTTGGTAGGATTGCAGGTGTGGCTCTGTGTTAGTCAGAGTGTCACATAATCAAAGAGCTGGAAAAGACCTTGAGCACTATCTAATGCAGTGCCTTCATTTCAGAAAATGAGACCCAGAGAGATTAAGTACCTTGTTCCTCAAACATTGTATATGAATGAACTTCTGTACAGGGAGTCATTATCAATGTATTAAGATGGCTTGCCTCTTTAAAAAATTCCATATTTAATTCTTTTATAATTGAAAAATGTTAAACTCCACACAGATTTATTTGTAATTTTCTCAAAACCAACTCAATCTTAATAAAATAGCACCAACTCCAAACCTAATACATGTATTTGAAAACTAAAATATCTCTTTCTTTTCTAAACTGCTTTGTGGAAATTAAGCTTTATATTATTGAATTAAATTTGAGGAGAAGGTCCTATCATTAGGCCAAGGAAAATTGCCTGGAACACAATCATTTTCTTTATCCAGAGTCAAATTTTAGCTTATAGCCAGACATGAAATATTTTTCCACAATGTACCCAATCCCATTTAGTATAACAAATAAAAATACAATTTCAGGATTGGCCTGCTTGGAAATGAGCAGTACTGCGAGAAGAGAAAATTGACATTTTGCTTAATTTGCTTTTGCCAATAATCAGAGTTACAATGGAGACAGTACTTCTACATCTCTTTTCTAAGCAAAAACAGAGGCATAGCATGACAAGCTAGAGCTTCATTCTAATGAAGCATCTTTTTATTAGAATCTCTCTTTGCAAGAAAACAGACCTGGGCTCTAGAATTTATTGGGGTTATGATCCAATGCACAGTAGTTAATATCTCAAATAAAATTTACTTATTTGTCAAATGACAATGATAACACCTATTACAATTGCTGTATTAAATGAGATGGCGTTTCTAAGGTCCTAAATCCCATATCTGTTAGCAATCACTCTCCATTGCCCCTCTCCACTTGCCAGCCTAAGGCAACCACTAATGTACTTTTCATCACTGTAGATTTGCCTATTCCGGACATTTCATATCAATGGAATTCATATAATATTTGGTCTTTTGCAACTGGCCTCTTTCACTTAGTATAATGTTTTCAGAATTCATCTATGCTGTAACAAGTACCAGTGTTTGATTTCTTTTCATTGCTAAATAATACTCCATAGGATGGATATACCACATTTACTTATCCATTCATCAGTTAATGGACATTTGGGTTGGTTCCACTTTTTAGCTATCATGAATAATGCTTCTATGAACATTTGTATACAGAGTTTTGTGTGAACAAATATTTTTATTTCTCTTGGACATATTTCTAGGAGTGGAACCCAAAGGAACACTTATGGTAACCCAATAATTAACACTTCGGCATTTAACAAGAATGAAATTGCTGGATCCAACTATGGTAAATCTGTATTTACTATGTGGAAGGACTGCCAAACTATTGCCAAAGTAGCTGCAATATTTTACAATCCCAGCACCAATGTATGAGGGTTGCAATTTTTCCATACCTTCAACACTTAATATATTTTACTATTATTATTTTAGACATTATAGTGGATATGAAATAGCATCTCATTGTGGTTTTGATTTACATTAACTTTAAGGATAAATGATGTTAAGCATCTTTGTATGTGCCTATTGGCCATTTGTATATCTTCTAGAGAGAAATATCCATTTTCTAATTGGGCTACTTGTCTTATTGGTGAGTTGTAAGAGTTTTTTAATATATTCTGATGAGTTTTAAAATCAGATATATGATTAGCAAATATGTTCTCCCATTCTGTGTGTTGTCCTTTCACTCTATTGATGGTGCCCTTTGAGGTACAAAGCCTTTTAATTTTGATGAAGTCCAATTAATTTATTTTTCCTTTTGTCACTTATGCTTTTGTTATCAGATGATCCAAGAATCCAATGCCTAACCCAAAGTCATTAAGATTTACTCCTCTGTTTACTCTAAGAATATAGATTTAGCTGTTGATTTAAGGTCATTTATCCATTTTGAGCTAATTTTTTAATGTGGTGTGAAGTGGCATGATTTCAATCCTTTTAAATTTATTGAGGCTTGTTTTATCTCTTGCAAAATGTTTCATGTGTTCTTGAAAAGAATGTGTATTCTGCTGTTGTTGGGAAGAGTTTGTTTATGGTGATATTCTTTCTGTTTCTCTTTCTCTTCTTCTGGAACCCCTATTATGCATATGTCGGTGACCCACAAGAATCTTAGGCTCCTATTCTCTCCGTTCTTTTTTTCCCCTCTGCATATTCTCAATTGCCCTTTCTTCAAATTCAGTGTTGCTTTCTTCTGCCACCCCAAATCTGCTAATGATTACCTCTTGTGATTTATTTCATTTCAGTTATTAATACATTTTAACTCTAAAATTACATTTGGTTATTTTTATAATTTTTATATCTTTATTGATATTCTCTATTTGGTGAGACATCACTGTCATATTTTAATTTTTAGATGCTGTTTCCTATAGTGTTTTGAACATATTTATACTAGCTGATTTAAAGTCTTGTCTAGGAAGTCCAACGTCTGGGCCTCCTGAGAGCCAGTTTTCATTAACTGGTTATTTCCCTTTATATGGATCTGTTTCTTCCATGTCATATATTTTTTATAAACTATTATAGCAATTCTGAATATTTCCTCCTTCCCCAAGATTTGTTTATATTGCTATTTATTTGTTGTTGTTTGCGTTGTTTTTAAGTTGCTCTTTGCTTTGGGACTTTATTGGACTAATTCTTTAAAGTCTTTATTTTTGTTTTATCTGGCCCTAAAGTCTTTTCTCAATTGGCTTAACGGTAAGCTAATGATTATAAAAAGATTTCCTTAAATGTCTTCAATCAATAAATCTTCTACTCTTTGTGGAGGGTCTCTGTGTGCAAATGGGGCAGAATTTGAATGTTCTGGCAGTTTACACCTCTGCCTTAGCCTTCACTTCATGCTTGTGCAGAGCTTTAAGTTCAGCTGGGGGTGAGAGATTATGGCCTTGTCAAGTCTCTCCTGA
>PVKH010018389.1:0-15141 GCA_004027955.1 Chaetophractus vellerosus | reverse complement strand
GAGGCCTGCACTGTCCCGCTGGCCGAACCCAGCTTTACCATCTTGGGAGGAACCGGAGCTGCCAAAAGGGCGAGCGGGCGGCACAGATGCCTCAGCGCAGCACGTCCAGAGACACCTTCCGCAGACGCTGCGAGCCTGACCCCAGTCATGCCAGCGCGGGGGACGCCCGTGGAGAGGCCAGCAGGCAGGCTGAGCAGAAGTAAGACCCCTTCACTGGCTACACGCCCATAACCCCCCAAATACCCTCCATCCCCAGGGTGAGGAATTAGCTTCCTTGTTTTCAGCCTTGACTTGCCAGCCTGGGGATGAAGGGGCCCGGGAAGGAAGCAGCTCTGTGCCTCCCTGCCTGGGATCGTGGCAGACGAACCTGGCACTTTATCTCAAAGGCCATCCCCATCCTACCGGTGAAGACAGCGACACAAACTGCACTTTGTTTTCTTTCTGAACAGCACCTTTGTTACAGCACAAAATAAAGCTAAACATAGACTCAACCGTGGAAACTTTATCAACAAATGGCCTTTCCCATTACATCAGATTTACGCAAGTGGCCCTAAGTAAATAAAACCCTTAATCGCTTTGACTAGCACCAACCAACAGAAATTCAAAGTGAGCCACATGTGTAATTTTAAATTTTCTAGTAGCCACATTAAAATGAGGAAAAAGTAATAGGTGAGATTACTTTTAATGTTCTATTTAACCCAATATATGCAAAATATTACCATTTTAACATGCAATCAATACAAAACAACTAACGAGAAATTCCACATTCTTTTTTCATCCTAGGAAGTCTGTGAGACCTGGTGGACATGTTACATTTCGAGCACCCCTCACATCCAAGCACCCCGTGAGCACGCGTGCTTGTGGCTACTGCACTGGAAAGTCCGGTCGCAGCGGGTAGGAGCAGTTGTTGGTTTTCCGTGCTGAGCAGTATTCCATGATACGGATGTACCACAGCTGAGCTAACAACCCCCCGCTGACGGCATTTTGGTTGTTTATAGTTTTTGACTCTTATGAACAAGGAGTTCTGTTCTGAAAAGCTGAGTGAAAGTGTCGGTATGGACAGTCTTGACTTCTCTGGAGGCAATTCTAGAGGCAGCTCTAGAGGTTGAATTGCTGGGTCACAGGGCAGGTATCTATCTAACTTTATTAAAAAAACTGCCAAATTGGCCCAATTAAATTCCCACCAGCAATGTATGAAAGTCCAGGCACTCCACAGCTTTGCCAACACTTGGTCCTTTTGATTTCAGCCCTCTTAGTGGGTATAAAGTGGTATCTTGTGGTTTTAATTTGCATTTCCCTGATGTCTAGTGATGTAGAACATCTTTTCCCGTACTTATTACTTATGTCTTGTGCTTATTCCTATATCTCATTTGGTGAAATACTATTCAAATCTTTTGCCCATTTTTTCCCCCAGCAGCCTGCTTTTTTTTGTTTTTTGTTTTTTTTTTTTGTCCTTTTTAAGTTGTAAGAGCTCTTTATATATTCTGGATACAAGTGCTTTGTCAGATATACCTATTTTAAGCATCTTCTTTCAGACCGCGGCTTGCCTTTTCTTATTCTCAATGGTGTCTTTCAAAGAGAAGAAGTTTTCAATTTAGTCTAATTTATCAAGTTTTTTAATATAGCTGATGATTTTGTGTCATAATTAACAGCACTGAATTATATATTTGAATGTGCTAAAAGGGAAATGGGAAAATTTTAGGTTGTATATATGTTTCTAATATTTAAAAAAAAAAAAAAAAATCTTTGCCCACCCCAAGGCTGTGAAAAGTTTTTCCTGTTTTCTTCTAAAAATTTTAAGGTTTTTGTTTTTGTGCTGAGGTTCATGACCCATTTCCCGAATAGTCGAGAATATGCTGTGGGTTAAGGTCGAGGCCTGCTCCTTCCCGATGATGCCCAGCCTCCCGGTGAAGCTCCCGCAGTCACGCAGCAGGTGGACATGACTGTTCACTCGAGTGATGTCGGACGGAGGCTCCTGCGTGGCCGGAGCTGCAGACCTGTCCCTGGCTGACTTCCTCAAGATAAAGTTCTCCCCTCCTCTGGCTGGCACACCCCCAAACCACCCTGAACGAGGGAGCTCCCCACCAAGCCCTTTAACCCAGGACAAGCCAGCCCCATCCAGACCAGGGACCTGGGCCTTTGGCCAGCCTGGCAGCGAAGCAACCTGTCTGTCCACCTGCAGTGCCTGGAGATGCCGAGACACCTCGCCTCCTCCCCAGCCAACCCCTGTGGAGTCAACCTCTCGCCAAGGCAGCCGCTGGCCTCCCACCTTGAGTCCGGCTCTGCCCAGAGGCCACTGCTCCCCTGCAGCCTCCTCAACTGACCCCGCCCCAGCCCACGGGCCCCGTGCTCCTCATGCTGCCATCACTGCCGCCTCTCTCCCCACCCCTCCATCCTGGCACCCACTGCCCCCATATTCCTCGACGCCACTCTTGTCCTCATCCAAGACACGCAATGTGAACAACCCCCTCATCTCCCCTGGGCCTGCAGTCTTCTTACCGCTGTCCCCAGACCCTGCACTGGGCCCTGACTCCCCCAGAACTGCTCGCCTCCTGAAAGCATTCATGGCCTGCCCACTCTCCGACTGGAATCTTCTAAACCTGCCAGCCTCCCTCCCAGGTAGATCAGAGGGAGCCTCTCTCCCCTGGCTGATCTTACGGGGTCCTCCGATCCCAGAGCTCTCCACTTTCCCCTCCTGCCTTCTCTTCCTGCCCTGCCCCGTTTGAATCCATCTGAACCACAATCCTCTCCTGCACCTGCCCGGCAAAACCCACTCCAGGCCCGTGGGACGGGGGGCTTTCCCCTCCAAGGCCAGGTGGCCGAGCAGCTCTAGTGGGGAGCGCGCACGCCCTCGTCCAGCGGGCCACAGCATCTCTACGGAGCCCGTCTGCCCTCACAGGTGTGCCTTTGCTTTGCAGCTGTCATCTGCTTGATTTTCACGTCCAGCGCGGCCTTTGCTCTTCTGAGGTCTGTCACTGGATCCCTTCCCAAAACACCAAGGACAACACGATTGAAGTGAGCATAGCTGAGCTCACACACAGCATGCAGGGCTACAGAAGGGTTTTTACAGAAACGAAACGACAGTAGACAGCTGTGACGCAGAGCAAACATCCATGTACCCCTGATAAACGGGTGAAGCCGCCTAACTCAGCCACTCCGTTCTCACCCTAGGGTCAGCTCACGTGCACAATGCAAGTTCTTGGACACAAGCATTAGCCCCAGAAAGTCCGCAGACCCAAGCAGTGGTCCATGCCCACGGCTTTCTTCCCTTCTTAGCGCGGACGAGATTCTCTCCTGGTCGCTAACTCCACAGGCTCTGGTAAGGAGATCTTAGTATAATAAACAATTATAGAAATGCCACAGGTGTTTTCTGGCTTCCTAGTGACCAGTAACACCCTGGGCAGAACTGTGGTGCCATGGGCCGCTGAGGCCAGAGCTGGGTTCCCGCTACTTCCTCTGCGGCTGGAAAGAGGGCACAGAGCCACGGACACCAGTCAGGCCACAGCCCGTGAGCATCGCCCCACCGCAAGGCCGCCCCGTCCTCGAGGCCAGCGAGCCGGCAGCACCTTTTCTAGGCCCTAGGCGCTTTCAAACCCCAGCCCCGTTTCGTGGCAGTGCCAGGCGGAGGCCTGCCGGTGCCCAGCCCCTGTGCCACACCCGCCACGTACCCGTACCAGTAGCGAGGGTCGCTGGACATGCAGTGGTTCAGGTTCCGGTGGGCCAGGGCCTTCTTCTTATTGAGGACAAACTCCTGCAGCTTCATCTTCACCTCGGTGCTGGCCACCGCACCTGCCAGTGAGAGAGCGAGAGGCGGCTGAGTCACGGCTGTGAGCAGGGGGCAGGAGGCGGAGGCATGTGGGGCAAAGGGGAATAAAGGGCGGGAGGCAAGCGGGCTCTACCTCGGGCCACTGCCACCTAGGAGGGCTGCCTCCAAGTACGGCGAGGATGGGAGGTGTTTTCAGAAGAGGCCTTCTTCCCGCCAAGGCTCTTGCTAAGTGCAAACTGCTTAAAATGCAGATCTAATCACCATAAAGACTTATTGTTACCTAACACAAAACCCACTTCTAAAGGAAGTTTGAATATTTTACATAAAAGAGCATTTTGAATTAGGCCCTGGCAGCACGGTGGGTTCATTCTTGATAAAGCAAAAGAAGCGAAATCTGAGAGAGGGGGTTTTGTGCAAATTTAAGCATCACGCCCACCACCAGAAGCGAAAGGGAGAAAGCACGCGTCATAGGTAGGCTGGCTTAGAAATACTTCCATGACAATAAAGCCCGCGTTCCTTCCCAGTGCTAGCAAAGGCCTCTTCTTCCCAGCCTGCCACGGCTCACGTGAGCGGAATGGGTTCTACCACGTCGGGCTAAAGGTGTCCTGGTGTGCTGCGTGGCTCACAGGGTGGGGGCACAGGGGGGACCCAAAGCCCCGTAAAGAGAGCACATTTGAGACACACATACATGCCTAAAGTCACCACCCTAACACAAAACTTGTTGGCATGTACTACATTTTCTTCAGAGCTACCATATTAGCACTTTTATACCCACAATTCTACCTAGAAATATGACCAGAATTTTCTGTTATTATATAGTAATCAAACCGCGTTGTTGTTTTTTATTATATATCCTCCCCTTTCTGCTTGTTCATTTGCATTATTCTGTGTCTGCTTGACTCTACCCCGTTGCAGCGACCCGCTGAGTCAGCTCACCGCGCAGGGGGCTTGCCTGCTGGCGGGTGGCCTTGCCCTGCCCGCGGGGGCTTGCCCTGCCCGCGGGGGCTTGCCTTCTCAAGGTGGTCTGCCCGCTCGAGGAGGCCCGGGAACCAAACCTGGGGCCTCCCATGTGGTAAACCAGTGCCCTACCAATTGAGCCCCAGGACAGTGTTTTCAATGGTTGCAAAGCAAGTCACGAAGTGACAGAAACGTAGCTTTGGGAACATCCCAAGTATCCCTTTTTCTGTGGCTCTTCGAGCCGCTGTGCACCTTGCTGCGTGCTCTGTGTGTGTGGCTGGCCTCCTCCGTGCGTAAAACTATCGCCTGGGATACCAGGTGACCAGCTCTAATCCAGCTTGCCCAACTATTCCCTAAAGGCTTCACTAAATTCGCCCTCCCCTTCGTAGTGCGCCCTCCAGAAGCAGGCGCCTGCGTCTTTCCCTCACCCAGGACTCCACCTGGGACAAATGCGCAGGCCTGGAGGCACCTCGCCGTCACACGTCCTGGATGGCCACCGTGACGCACGATGGCGTCCTCTCTTGTGCTGTCCCGTCCCGTGGAGGCCACGTGGCGCCTGCGGTGTGTGGTGGTGCGGAGCTGAGAGTCTGTGTGCGCCTGCGCTCCCTCCCATCGCAGCCGTGTGGCTGTTTCTAAGAACAAGCTCACCGGCACGAGCAGGCCTCACAGCACGCAGGCAAGGAGGAAGCACTGGCCCCGAGCGAGAGGTGGAGGCGGTGGAGGGGTCTCGCGGCAGCAGCTGTCCCAGAGCCAGGCTCCTGGCTCTCCACTGCACTGCTTGTGCTTGGGCAAACCTCTGTCTCAGTCCCTTCACTTGCTTTGAAATCTGGATTTCATCCTGATGTTCAAACGCCTATTTTTCCCTTTGCAAGTTCTTTCCTATTTCCTTGAAGCTTTGAAATTGATCTTCCTTTCAGTGGCCTGATAAATAGCCAGTTTCAGCTTCCTCCTGGCTGCTTTTTGTTTAGTTATCTGCTTTGTTACTCGCCCGTATGTCACTGCTGCATCTGAAATGCATTCTGGTGCACGCTATGAGGTGAGGCTCATGGTACTTTGACCAATTGCTAATAAATTCTTAATATCATTAGAGAAATAATCTTTTTCCTGTCACCTTTCTCATATACCAAAATATGTGTTATGAAGCACAAGTGGGAAGTTTGTTAAGTTACGACTATTCCTGAGTTCTGTAGGGCAGAACATGACTGCGGCTGTGTCCAGGCGGGACTTCAGAATCAGTGTGTGGGGGACAAGCCTGCAGAGCACTGACCGGCCCCCACGGCTGCGCCATGACCTGAACCAGACCAGCCAGGAGAAACCAGAGACGTTTTATCGTTGAGTGGACAGAAGAGCAAGATGACGCCCTGAGAAACCCATCGTGAGGCCCTGGCTTTTAGCTCGGTGCTACCTGGGGGTATCAGGAAATAACCACGAGTCACAGGAGAAGAGCGCGCAGAGTTCCCTGAGCTCTGCTGTGGCAGTCTGCACACGGCAAGGCCCGGTGGCTGCGCCTGGACCACCGGGCAGGGCAGCCCACGCTCAGCAGACGTGGCCACGCACGGCATGGCGGCCAGGAAGACGCCTAGGCCCAGGAAACTGCGTGCCTGCTCACAACAGCACTTCACAAACTGTGAGGCTGGAATATGACTTCGCCTCATTGTCTTTCTGCCTGTAAAAGGATTTGTCAGAAAATCACTCACTTAAGAATTACTAAAATATGCTAATAACTCCCAGATACACTATCACTTGGTGTTCCTCAAAGCCTGCCAACACCAGCAGGCCAGCTTTGCAAAAGCCACACATGTGCATGAACCTGCCCAAGGGCTGCCCTGAAAAATCGAGAAAGTGGCTTACAATCTGGAAAATAAGAAGCACTGGGGGGAGTGGGTGTGGCTCAAGCAGGTGAGCACCTGCTTCCCACATAGGAGGTCCTGGGTTCAGTTCCCAGTGCCTCCTAAAGACAAAAAAAAATAAGCAAACAAATGAAAAAAACAAATCAGAGGAGCCCATGTGTCTCTGTGGTCAAGTACCAGCTTCCCACATATGCGGCCCCAGGCTCAATCCCTGGCCCAAGTACCTTTAAAAAAAAAAAAAGGCACTGAGAGCACTAGAGAGGGAGTAAGGGACAGAAGAGCAGCTGAAAGAAGGGAAATGCAAATTTGCCCCTATATGTATATAATAAGTTTAACTTCATTGATAAAATGGAGGGAAAATGAAATGGGTTGCTTTGATTTTTCTGCCTCTTGCACTGAGGAAGGCAGCAATCCCCAGCGTCTCCGCAAGGAGAGGAACGGCGGAGCTGTGCGGTGCCGATGGTGATGGCGAGGGGGCACGCAGAGCGTGGCTCGGGCGGCCAGGCTGAGAAGATGCCCTGCGGAGTCCTCCAAGGCTGCAGTCCTGAGCAGTGGGCGCACATAAGGTCAGGTGCTCCTCAAGTCGGCTGCGAGGGCTCGGGAGCCCCCAGAGGGCCAGAGAGCGGAAGGCCCAGGCCCGGCAGGAGGGCTGGGAGGAGCCCAGGGCAGGCCTGGACAGCGAGGCGCGGGGAGGAGAGGCTGCACGCCCCGAGGAGACGCTGGCACTCTCTCACCGGTCAGATCGCGGTCCTTTCGAGCTGTCCACTCAGCTGGGGACGCGGAGGGCGCCCTGTCCTTTCTGAGTTACCCGCAGGCAGCTCAGGGACAGAAGAGGGTTCTTACCAGGCTCTTACAGAACCAAAGGAAAACAAACCCAACTTCTTTCCAGACATCAACGACCGTCAGTGCCTCCCTGACGTGTCCGACAAAGTCCACTCTACATGAGGTGGCAAAAGGTGACGTGGCCACAAGTATGGAGCCCTCCCGGCCCTCCCTGCGCCCTCCGTCCATCACCGCCCTCCAGGTAGGGAGAGGGCGGGGAGCTGGCAGGATGGGCACTCTCGCCCTCACACTTTGTGGGCCTGGCCTTCAGGAGACCCGAGGGGAGGGACCCTGAGCCACAGACAGAGGCTTTTCTCCTAAGTGCAAAGGCCATGTTTTCTGTTTTGGACTTTACAAGGAGATTATTTAAAAAGCAAGATGCTGGTTCTGAGCCCCACCTTGTTTCCCCAACTCTAGTCATAGTCATAGTCTCATCAGTCAACAGATTTCTCCAGTTTAAATGAAATTTTCAAAAATGATAAAACACATTCAATAAATGAATGCCACATTTCTCTAATTTTTCCTTTTTTTCCTTAGCCCCTCTTGGTTTTTCATTCCTTCAGAGATTTTTACAGAGCCCTCCCATGCCCAGCCCTGCTCCAGCAGATGGGGTTTGAGAGGAGAAAACAGGAGACAAAGTCCCTCACGTGCAGGGGACAAGGCAACCCAGGGGTGGAAACCAGGCAGGGGCAGAGCAGAGGACCCTGGCAGCGGAAGGCAGAGGCCACCGGGGCGGCTCCAGCCGAGCTGGCCACAGCCCAGAGGTGGGGCAGCCTGTGGGCCAGGTGCAAAATGGAATTCGAACAAGCCTGTCCCGCTTCTCAGAGTTTGGCTTCTACCTGAGTTTTGCTCCTTTTTGTGACCAAGAATTACTTTCTGAATCACCTGTCCTTTCTTTCAACACTGGACATTGGGGTCAAATTCACACGAAGTGAACGGCTTTCCTCCAGTGACTGCACTTGATTCTCAACCCGGCTGCACTGGTAGATAGGCGTGAAAACAAACGTTAACCACACCAGTTACACACTGGGCAGAGCGCTCAGACTTGCCTGTCTCTTGGATTTTCTCCTGCGATTTTACTTTAAAAGACAGTGCATCTTAGATTCCCAAACACAGTTAACCTAAATAAAAATATAATTGAATAGAGCTCATGTTCATGCCAAATGAGATTAAATCTGCTGCAAATTCTAAGCATTTACTCTCCTAACAAATTAAGAGCATTATTTGGTGTCAATAAGTAAAAGAAAACTGCAGAATTATTTAAAATAATAAATACTATAGATGTGTACAAATGTAATAAAACTTTTTATTAATTATTCAATAAGAAATTCATTAAAAAAAACCAGGACACTAAATAGCAGGTGCTTTGTGCTGCATTTTTAAATGTTTGAAATGGCAACGCTTAATACCATTTGCATTCCCCCCACAGACACGCTTCAGGTGGGAGCACGGGCACCCCGCCATGGGGTGGGGGTGGGCCGCGGGCCTCGCGCTGAGAGCCCTGCCGAGGGCCACATGATGGGCCACGGTTTATTAGGCATAATCAGACACAACCACCCAAACCCACAGCGTGAAACCGGGGGTCCGCAGCGAGGCCAGGGCTGGGCGCGGCGGGGAGCACCCCCACGCCCCGGTGAGTGGGGCGAGGCACGCCATGCGCCCCAGGTCTGAGACGTTCTCTGAAGGCAAGTCCTCTTATGTCTTGTGAGCCTTAAATGGTATTTTACTGAAAGACTACTGAACTATGAGGAACTATTCAGACTAAGTTGCTTTTTAGCAATTTGGGAAAAGTAAGGCATTTCTTGGTTAGTTGGGGGCACAAATCCACCAGCTGATACTTAATTTAATTTAAAGCTCAATTCTTTGATAAATTCTTTTGCCTACTCGAAAGGAAGGCCTAAGTAAGAAGCGTGTCGAGGCCCGCGCACACAGGCAGCAGGCCCCAAGTCGGAGGCCGGCGTGCGCCCGCCTCAGCAGCGCCGAAGCGTGCAGCCGCACTGAGGGACGTGGCCGCAGCCCTTCTCCCAGGACTCTGTGAGGACCACCTCTTGCCGTCCACAGAGGCAGCCCGCTAAGGTGGAAAGCAGCACCCACCGGCACAAAGCAGGTCCCGGGGCCTCTCTGCCATCTGGATTCCCAGCACATGGCCAGGCGAGTCACCTAGACTGGCCGTTCTCAGCCCCGGCTGCACAATGACATCACCCGGGAGTTTGAGAAACGAAGACACAGGCGCCAGGCTCCAGTCCAGGTACTCCGTGGCTCAGCTGCAGCTACGTGAGAGGACCACTGCTCCACTGGCCGCTGGTAAAAGCCTGGGTCTTAGAATTCTATTTTCCATCACATGGTCAGCACCCCGATCTAACATAGCTACAAATGAAGCATCACATGGAGAGGAAGGAGAAATTGAGCAGAAGCAAAATTTGTTGAAATGAAGACTAAGAATAATCAGTTCTGAGAATTTATGAAAGTATAAATTTATGAACTATGAATCCCAAATAGAATAAATGAAAAGAGAGAAAGAAAGAGAAACCATCAAAAAGCAAAAGTTCTGAAAACAAAAGAAAAAAGAGTATTATTAAAAGTAGCCAAGGAAAAATATTATCTCCAAAGAAGCAAAAATAGCACTGATAGCTGACTTTTTTAGAGATTAATAATGGAAGCCAGGAAACAATGGAATGGTATCTTGAAAGTGCTGAAAGAAAATATATACAAACCTAGAATTCTGCACCTCAGAAAAGATATCCTTCAAAGACTGATGTGAACTAAATCACATTTTAGACAAAAAGGGAGATAATCTATCACCACCGGACCCCATTAAAATGACTAATGAAGGAAAATCATACTAGGTGAAAGTTCGGACATGTGGAGAGGAATAAAAGAATTAGAGAGGAAAAATGTGTAAATAAATCTAAAGGAATTCTAACTATATAAAATAGTAATAACAATGTCTGTGAGTTTTAAATGTAAATATAGAGTTAAATATAGGTCAAAGTAATTTTAAGTTGAAAGTTAACATTCTCTGGGATTAGCACGAAGTACTAATTTAGACTAAACTTTGGTAAGTTAAAGATTCTTATTGTAAGCCCAAGGATAACCACTAAAGGAATGATAAAGTAATGGTTACCTACCAATATGGTAGGAAAGGGAAAAATATATCATTAAGAAAATAAATCTAAAGGAAGAAAAACAAGAAAGGGAAACAAGAATGGTTGGGAAAATGAGAATACATATAGTACAATGCATATTATCAGATATATCAATAATTATATGTAAATGGGCTAAACACTCCAATTAGAAGACAAACATTGTTAGACTACATATCAAAACTTTGGGATGCAGTTATAGTTGTAGTTAGAGGGAAATGTACAGCTATAAATGCATGTATTAGAAAGAAGCTTGAAAATCAATTATCTAACCATCTGTCTCAAAAAGCTAGAAATAAACACAAAATAAACCCAAGGAAAAACTGAAGACAGACATTAATAAAACAGAAAAAAATATTCAATAGCGATCATCAATAAAGCCCAAAGCTAGTTCTTTGAAAACATACTAAAATTGATAAACCTCTGGAGAGACTGACCAAGAAAACCAAAAACAACTTGGACAGGCGCAAATAACTAATATCAAGAATGAAAAAGGGGACAACACTCTAAATCTTATAGACATTGGAAAGATAAAAAAATGATATGCCAAAAAAACCCATGCCAGTCAATTGTATTAGAAATAGGTAAGTTTCTGGAAAAATACAACTTACCTACATTTAATTTAGAAAATAATCCTATAAACTACTTTTAAAAATTGTATCTGTAATTAAAAACCTCAGGCCCAGATGGCTTTAACAGTACATTTCCCAAAACATATAAGGAAGAAATAATACCAACACTGAATAGCCATGATACCAAAACCTGACACAGACATTACAAGAAATGAAAAATTTTATAAGACAATCTCTCTCATGAACATAGATGCAAAAGTACAAAATAAATTTTAGAAAATCAAACTCTACACAACACAAAAAGGATGATTCATGACCAAGTTTGTTGGGATTATTCTAAAAATACAAGTTAGAATTTATATTCAAATAAATCTATGTAATTCACCACATTAACAGAATGGAGCAGAAAAATTAGGCCACCATTTCAATAAAAGCTGAAACAGTGCCCCGTAAAAATGAATATCCATGCTATTGAAACTATTGGCAAATGAGGAATATAAAATAAATTTCTATAATTCTGATAGAGGGTATCTATCAAAGATAAATAAGCAAACAAAGTACAAACAAAATCCCTACAGCAAACATTGTACTTATCAGGAAATTGGGAATCAAACAAGTATGCCTGTTATAGCTCCTTTATCACTGTGCTAGAAACCTGGCCAGTTCAATAAAATAAGATGAAAAAGAAATAAAAGGCATAATGACTGGAAAGCAAGAAAAAGTTTTCATTATTTATGGATGACATGATGATATATGCTGAAAATACAAAATAATCTGCAGATGAATCACTAGAATACGTGAGTTGGGCACGGTTGCTAGGCACAATGTCAATAGTCAAAAACCAACCACTTTTTCTATCTACCAGAAATGTACACTTTGAAAGTGAAATGATAAAAACCAAGCCATTCACAATTGCAACAAAATCATCAAGTGCCTCTGTTGGGGATTGAATCATGTCTCCCACACAAGGCCTGTTCAGGTCCCAACCCCTGGTCCTGTGGGTGTGACCCCATTTGTAAATAGGACCTTTGAAGATGCTATTAGTTAAGATGTGCCCAAACTGAATGAGGGGGGCCTTAATCCAATAGGGGTGAAGTCCTTATAAGCAAGGGACATTGGCTATGGAAGGAGAAGCCATGGGGAGCAACCAGAAGCTGGATGTCAAGAAGAGAAAGACGACATTGCATGTGAACAGAAAAGCCAAGGACCAAGGGTCACCAGCAGCCAGCCACAGAATGCCAGACTTTGGGGAGAAAGCACCACCTTGCTGATGCCTCAATTTTGGACTTTCTCTAGCCTCAAAACCGTTAGCCCAAAAGTCCCACTGTTTAAGCCGACCCATTGTACGACATTTGTTTAGCAGCTGGAAAACTAAAACAGGCTTGATATGTATCTAATAAATATATGAATGGCTTTTGCACATAAAATTACAATATATTATTGATAAAAATTAAAAGATGTAAATAAATATTTAAGATTAGGAATAAGTGATGTAAAAATTTCAAGTCTGCCCAATTTGATCCACTGAGTTAATACAATAATGAACAAAACCCCCATAATATTTGTGGAACTTAACAACTGATTCTAAAGTTTATTTTATTTTATTTTATTTTTGTTGTTGTTGTTACAGATCTCCCCCTTTCTGCTTGTTCTTGCTGTGTTCATTTTTGCGTTCTTCTGTGTCTGTTTTGTCTCCCCCCTTGTTGTGGCGACGTGCCGAGTCAGCTCACCGCGCAGGCGGCTTGCCCCGCTCGCTGGCGTCTCTGCTCTGCTCGTGGGCGGCTCTGCCCTGCCTGTGGCGGCTTTTTGCCCCGCCCATGGTGGCTTGCCTTCTCAAGGCTGTCTGCCCGCTCGGAGAGGCCCTGGGAACCGAACCCAGGGCCTCCCATGTGGTGAACCAGCGCCCTATCCACTGGGCTACAGCTGGCCCCCTGATTCTAAAGTTTAAATGAAAAAATACAAAGTGCCAGGAATAGCCAAGGCAATCTTGAAGAACAATAAAGTAGAAGGATTTACATTGGGGCCATAAGACTTATTTTAAAGCTTTGGTAATGAAGCCATGTTGTACTGTGCAAGAAAAACAAAGACAAACATAAAACAGGGAAAGTGGCAAGAGGCACACACAGGTGCAGACGCTTGGCAGGCTGCGCACTGGAGATGCACGTGGAGACCAGCTGAACCTGAGCTTCACTCCATGCACAAATCAGTTCCAGGCAAATGTGGGTCTAAATGTGAAAGGGAAACAATTCAGCTTCTAGAAGATAATAAAGGAGAATAGATTCAAGGTTTTGGAATAGGGATAGATTTCTTAAACAGGACACAAAAAGCACATAAAAGAAAAGACTGATCAATTAGACTAATTAAAACTGAGCACTTCTGTTCTTTAAAAGATACCATGAGAGAGTGAAAAGGCAAGGTACAGGGTGGAAAAAAATATCGATGACACACAGAAGTGACAAAAGGCTTGATACCAGAATACAATTCCAAATCAAGGAAAATATACACAACTCATGAGAAAATTGAGCAAGAGACATGAAAACGCACTTTATCAAAAGGAGCTATCCCTTTGGCCAAGAAACATAGGAAAATGTGCTGAATCTCAATGGTAACTGGAGAAACGTAGCTGAAGCCACAAGGAGCTACCACTACACAGCTAAAATTAAAATGTCTGACAATAACAAGTGTCGGTGAGACTACGGGGCAACAGGAATGCTCAAACACAGCTGGGGGAAACCTAAGTTGCTTCAGCTACTTTGGAAACTCTTCGGTAGCATGCACTAAGGTTTAACACAAGCATGCCCGAAAACATCCAGCAATTCCACTGCACATTTGCCACATGTACCAGAAGACATACAAGAATGTTCGTTGCAGCATTATTTGTAATAGCTTCGATGAGGAAACAATCCAAATATCTACCATAAAACAGATTCAATAAAGTGGTGTATTCATAGATGGAAAACCATTCAACAATGAAAATGGACAAACTCCTGCTATGTAAAACAATGGGATGAATTTCACAAGGAATTTCACAGGCAAAATGCAAACAATTACATATTAATGATTCCATTTATATATATATTTTAAAGCAGGCAAACAATCTTCGGTGTTAGAACTTTTAAGATGAATCTTTGGGAAGGAGGAAGGGAGTGGAGACTGGAGAGGAGCAAGGGTGCCTGACTGATGGTGACAGCCTCGTCCGAGAGGCTCTGCCGGGAGGAGGTCAGGTGGGGACACACTGCAGAGTGTGCACTTTGTGTATGGATGTCATAAGGACAACACTCAACTTGAAAACAACTAGTAACAGGCTCTACCAGAATGCTTTAAGAATACCTCGTGTACTGCTGTACATATGTAGACAACGATTTTAAAAAGCGTTAAGATCAGTAGTTGAAGACATAGGACTTTTTATATTCGTCCACATTCTGGACCTTGAGCACCAAGTACTTCCTGTGAGTGCAGAGCTCTTCCCTGAATGAGCTGCCATTTGTTCTCTGAAGACTGCGACTCTCTCCACAGCAGCCAGAGGAGGCGGCAGTTCACGCTCATCACACGAGTGTCGGGTAGTGACTGCAAGAGCAACAAAGCAGCTCACAACGCCAAGTGAAATATTTGGACAGAAAATGTACAAAAGTCTCGTGACCTTCATTTCCAAGCCTGCTCCTTCCACGGACTTTTCCCTCTCAACGACCTCAGCAACGCCGTCCCCCAGGACACAAGATCAGCCCATGCCAGGGGCTCCACCTTCAAGCGTCACCTGCAAGCTGCCAGGTCTCAGGCCTCCCGAGCACCAGCATGGTTCCAGCTACCTCCGTCTCTCTCTCAGACGGCAGGGACAACCTCCTGGCCAGGCCCCTCTAGAAGAGCCATCAGGGCGTCCCCTCAAAAGCAGCAGTCAGATCCTGCACCCCTGCCCTCAGCTCCTCCCCAGCTCCTGCCGGGGCTCCAGGGCCACTCCACAAGGGCCCTCCTGGATGTTCCCGGACAAGGCCAAGCGCAGCCCTCCTCCCTTCCTCTGCTTTTTGCTTCCTTCT
>PVKH010018388.1:0-15142 GCA_004027955.1 Chaetophractus vellerosus | reverse complement strand
CTCCCAAACATCTTAAGTTATGTCAGTAACAATGCTAAGCACAAAGTCTCATAGAATCAGATATAGGTATAGTCTGTCCTAGGACACAATCCCCCATCTGTGGACCTATGAGACCCAAAAAACAAGTTATCTGCTTCCAATATACAATGGAAGGATAAATACTCTCATTCCAGAACAGAGAAATTGCAAGGGGAACAGGGATTACTTTTCTCAAATAATTCTGAAATCCATCTGGGCAAAAAATCTATTAGATATTGGGGTCTGAGAGTCATCTATGGATCTATGTTTTGTCCTCTGGGCCTGATAGAGCAGCCCAACCCCCGACAAGTGCTTGCGCAACATCCATGCTCTCTCTGAAACCTGGGTGAAGGCCACACACTCTCCAAGCAGACGGACTCCATCTCTCTGAAATTGCCTTGACACAGGAGCCCACACCACTCCTGATACCAAAAATTGTTTTCTTACTTTCAACTTTTTTTTTGGAAAAGGGATTTTATCTTTAGAAATGAGAAGATCAGCGTATGAATACAATACAAAATTAACTGGCTATAAGCCCCATGTATTAGTTAGGGTTTTTCATGTAAAGAAACAGAAAGTTAATATAGGAATTTCCTCATGCCACTGTAGGAATGGGCAAGTCCAAATTCTGTAGCACTGGCCACAAGCTGGGAACTCTGATGAAGGTGTTCTACAAATTCACCTGGAGAGGCTGGCCTGCTGAAGTAGAGATGGAAATTCTTCATTCTGACGGCTGAAATCATCAGTTCTCCCTTTAAGATCGTCAATTGATTGTATGAGATATCTCTCAGTGCTGAAGGCAATCTCCTTGCTTGGTTATAGGTGGAAATCAATTTACTGATGATGTAAATCCACTAAATTTCCTCACAGTAACAACCAGGCCAGTGCTTGCTGGACCAAACAACTGGTCATCATAAACTAGCCAACTTTACACATGAACTTAGCCAACACAATGAGTTATGAAAATGCTGAAAATTAAATAAGTGAAGAAGAAGAAAAGCAGGCGAAATACTCTCCAAATAAAAAGAAATTGAAAAGATGAGATACGCAGTATAGATCCAACATTTAAAAGGACTTCAGATTGAGAAAACAGAACTGATGAAGAAGTGATATTTAAATAAATAAATAAATATAGTACACTATCCTAAATTTAGACTTGAATCGATCTTTGGATTGAAAAGGCTTTTGAACATAAGTCGAAATTGACTTAAGAAATCTAATATTTATAAATATGCTGGAATTTTATTTTACATTTAAAATAAATTTTAAAATATTTTACAAGCATCTGGATAGGTGAATGAAAATAGGTTAACACAAAAGGAAAAAAACATGCTGATTACAGATCTGTCATGCAAAAGACATTGGATTAACATCACAGAATTCCCTCAGATCCAAGAACTCTACCATGTGAGGACAACAGGTAAGTATTGTTACAGATTGCTTGCATCTTTTCCTGAAGAAAATAGTCAAAAAAAGGCATAAACATCACAACTTGAAGGAATAAGTTGTACTGGGAGAAAACATTGAATCCAAATAAGTAAAGAGTTGTCTTATAAATTATTGCAAATTTTAAAATAAATTATTGAGCTAGAAATATGATTCTATAAAATTAATAATGGTATACTAATATTTTCACATTTTATTTAAAAACATAGAAAGCAGATGATGGGGCAGTGGACGTGCCTGCGAGGAAAGACAAACCTAATATGTGTGCTACGCTAGGAGAATTAATAGATTGTTTTATTTATTATCACTGGTAATTAGAGAAAATTTATGTTAAGTAAATCTAAGATTGAACAGACATAACAATAATACAACAAATAAAACAAAGACATATTAACAATGTCTTTCAAATAACTAGGAAAAAAATAAAGAGAACACAGTTTGAAAATGTTATTGTGGTGGATTGAATTATGCATCCCAATTTAGACATATCCTTGGTCTTGATTTGCATGCATGTGGGTGTGAACCCATTGTAAATAGGATCTCTTGAGATGTTATTTCGGTAACAGTTATTCCAACTGAATGAGGTTGGGCCTTAAATTGGATTACTGAGGTCCTGCATGAGCAGAAGTAAATTCAGTAATAAAGAGAGAAAGCCACAGGGAGGAACCAGAAGCCAGAAGTTCACAGAAAATAGAAGTGAAAGGAGAGGACATCGCTATGTGATGGTGTATTAGTCAGCCAAAGGGGTGCTGATGCAAAGTACCAGAACTCTGTTGGCTTTTATAAAAAGTATTTATTTGGGGTAGAAGCTTACAGTTACAAGGCCCTAAAGAGTCCAATTAAGGTACCATAAGAGGTACTTTCTCACCCAAAGTCATTGGCCACATGTTGGAGCAAGATGACAGGTGATGTTTGTGAGGGCTCTGATTTCCTTCTTCCTCTTAAGGATCCATGATCCCAGCTTCTTCTCATCTCAGTTGTAGGCTGATACAAGGCTCATCTCTCCCTGGGGCTCGTTTCTTTCTGGGCTCAGCTGCTCAATTCTCTTCACAAGGTCAGCTATAGACTATCAGTCTTATCTCTCTTTCTGGGGCCTCTGCTGTGTCTGATGAGCTTCCTCTCTTCCTCTGTGTTCTTCTTCTCTGTGTATTTACTTCCCAGGGCTCCAGCATCAAAACTCAAGCTCTCTTTTCTGCCATGTGAGTCCCTGCCCACCAAGGGGGCTGGGACTTAACTTCCTATGATGTGGATGATTCAAAGCCCTAATCACAATTTAATCAAGTAAACGTGAAAACTCTGAATTTAATACAATCTAATATGCCCAGAGGAACAGAACAGCTTACAAACACAATCCAATATCTATTTTTGGAATTCATGAACAATACCAAACTGCCACCGATGAGAAAGCTGAGGAATCCAAGGACTGCCTACCAGCCAGATTGCTACCCACCTGGGGGAAAGCAAGCCTTCTAGTCAGCACTTTGATTTGAACTTCTATCCTCTGTAACCATGAGCCAATAAACTCCCATTGTTTAAGTCAATCCATTGTGTACTATTCCTCACAGCAGCCTGGAAAGCTAAGATAGTTACAAAACAAAATATAAGGAACAATTCTAATTTTACAGAATCCATATTTATTAACTTAATCCACTGAACAATATAATTATTTTTAGATGTTGTATAGTAGATTACTATAGTTTCTTCATTTTTTTATTTTACACATTTCCAACAATGACTTTTTACCAGACATGTAGTCATATAAAACAAAACAAAACAAAATCCATTATTTTTTAATACTACCATAAAATTTAAAATAAATTGATACATGTACAATGAAATGATTTAATTTTTCTAGAGGACTTAAGATTATTTTCAGAGACAAGCTTGAAGAGACAAATTAAATTTCATTACTTTTTAATGACATTTTGTTTTGTTTTTTAAAAATTCAAAACCTTTTTATATATAATGAAAGTGGTGTTTATTAAAGAAAGATATCTAGTTATGTATTTATCATATGTTCGAATGAATACAAAATAAGAATTGATAGTAGTTAGTATAACATGGAAATTAAGAGAAATAGCTTAGGTGAACCTAAAATTAAAACTCATCTATTCAACTTCATTTTTAAGGGATATGTATTACTAAGAAACTCTAAAAGTAAGCCCAGAATTTGGCTGCATATTTTTTTTATTAAGCTGTAGGTTTACAGAACAATCATGCATAAAATACAGGATTTCCATGTACTACCCTATTATTAACATCTTGCATTGGTGTGGAACATTTGTTAAAATTGATGAAAGCACATTTTTATAATTATACTATTAACTATAGTCCATGCATAACTTAGAGCAGGAGTTCTTAACCTTTTTTATTTCATGGTCCCCTTTGCCAGTCAGGTGAAAATCACAGACTCCTTACTGAGTCCACACTATACTGTGTATTATTTAATAAGTATATCACACCTGCACCAACATGTCCCCACAAGAACAATGTTTTTTTGAATTTCAATTCACGCTCACAGAATCCTTGTTAAGAACCCCTGACTTAGGGTTTACTGCTTGTGTAATGCAGTCAATGGATTTTTTAAAAATTTCTGTTACTATATATACAATCTAACATTTCATTTGTTTTTGAGTCTTCCCTTGGAATATTGCACAAATCTAGGAATGAACTACTTGGGAATCTGCATACCTGATCATATCTTATTTTTAATATTCTCTGCCCATAGATTAATGATTTGGTGAAATATGTTTATAATTTGTTTTGTGATTACAACTTCAACATGAAGAATAGGTAGGAGATAACAGATGCCTTTGCCCTTTTGGCAGGACAGAGCTTACTTTAAATTCTGGACTGATTTAAGGCCTGATTAAAGCTGATTTGTCACCTACCTGGT
Organism: Chaetophractus vellerosus; assembly: GCA_004027955.1. Taxonomy (NCBI): domain Eukaryota; kingdom Metazoa; phylum Chordata; class Mammalia; order Cingulata; family Chlamyphoridae; genus Chaetophractus; species Chaetophractus vellerosus. Next base: position 10,782 of record PVKH010018388.1, on the reverse strand, counting down.
TGATGATTCTTCCTTACAAAGAAGGAAGCTTATCTTAGGGTAAAGTTAATTTTATAAACTTGGACTGAAAAATCAGAATACCTTTGTATTTTGACATTATAGTGCAATAAAAACAGATTGCATCCTAACGCTTATAAAAGTCCTTTTTTAAAAAGTTTGCATGACAAATCATGCTTTATTGCAAATTTTCCTCTGAAGAGTTAAAAAGAAAAAAAAAATCTTAAGAACTAAATATGGCCAAATCTATTTTGGTCCATGGAAATTGCATTTGTCACCCACTTTTCCCTTTCCAGCACCCACCCACAAGTCTGACTCAATAGGTGGAGCAGGTGTCATGAATTCCATTGAGCTCACTAATTGTTGAATGTTGTTCCCATTGCAAGCCACATACAATGCTCTTATTCTTAAACTCCTGTGAGAACTCATCATTCGCTGTTGACTTAAAATGTAATTGACTTATACAAGTAGTTAAACAAAACTTTCTTTGAGTTTGTTCTGATTACTGTGGTAAATGAGTCAAATGGTTAAGAGAGATGGTCATACTTTTTAACTAAACTTCAGGTAGAGAAAGTCACTTGCAATTTAATTATTTGTTGCCTTGGTTAAACATAGACTTGCTTATTAAACTCAATATCTTATAAAATTGGAAGTTCTTTTCTTCAAAATGTCTCCTATTTAAAGCAAGATTTTCCACATAAAGTTTTAGAGAAGGGTTGTGCAGGGAGTCTTTGGAAATCTTTTCCTATTTGTTTATGACAAGTTGTGTTGAATCCATGTTTGAACTCCATTGATTCTTATTCTACAAATGCATTTTCTTTTTCTTCAGTCAGACTTCCATGTTTATGAATTATTTTCTCTTATGTAGGTTAAATATTACTATGAAACTTTATTGTATAAATAAGAAAATATAGACAAATCCCAATTATTTTTAGGGACAGGATCATGGACAATATAGGTAATGTATTTTTCATGCTCACTTTTAATCTTAATTTAGCCCACGATTTTAACTTTTGTTAAAATCAGTAGCTAAACTTAGTGAGTTTATATTAACTGTGGAGACATCCTGCTGTAGTAGAAGAAATGTGATCTCTGGAGAAAAATTCACTTAATTTTAAGCCTAGCCCTTTACCCCTCTCACATGAGTAGGAAATAACATTGGAAAAATGAAGCATATTCTTCATTTATAAATTGGATAGGGATAAATATTGCATAAGGATATTCTGAGGATTTAATGAGGCAATGTATACAAAATGCTTGATATTAGCTAGTTCATGGTTGCTATAAAAATTTTCCCTCTGCTCTGATCATCCTTTGTTGGAAGTGCTAACCATAGAACATATCTGTTCTAAAGCAGATATGAAGGCAAGAAATCTACTTAATTCACAGATACAAAAAAAGCAATCTTTGGTTGACCATCTACAGTTCTACTAGATAAGATAGGTACTATCTCATTTTTTTGCAAATGATTGAGAGAATTATTAACATCTCAAAAAATACTCAATTTTAAAAATAGCATTATATTGCATTTAAGAACAGTAAATAATTATTCAGGAGAGCCCTTGAAAAATATACTTAAACAGAAATGTGTTTTTCAGTCTACTTTTCTTGGTGTTAAATCATTTTGTGGTACTGAATTTTATTAGATTTCATAATTTTCTCAAAAATTTCAAAGTACTTCAGTATCTAGTGTACAACACAGACAAAATACTCTTTTAAAAATTATAATTACACTTGATCACAGACACCACCTGAAACAGAGAATGCTATGTGTTTGTATTAGTCAGCTACTGCTGCAATAATGATGTATAACAAATTGCCCCCCAAACTCAGTAGCTTACAACAACAAACTTATTCTTACATTCACAGGTTTGTAGGTCAATTGTAGTCCAGCTAATTTAGGTTGAGCTAAACTGGGTGCCTCTATTTTAGGCTGTGAGTTGGCTACATTTATCTCTGGACTCATATCTGTTCAAGTTTTGGTCTGTTTCACATTTCTCTCATCCTTGGGCCAGTGGCTACCTGGGGCATGTTCTTTTCCAGGTTAACGGAAGGTGTGCAAGAGCAAGCCAGATTCTCTAAGCACATTTAAAACTTCCTCACTATGTCTGCTAACTTTCCATCGACCAAAGCAAGTCAAATGGACAAAGCCAATATCAGTAAGAAGGGTAAACAAACACTGCCCACCATCCCGAAAGGTAATGCAACATCATATGGCAATTGGTATGACTATATAGAAAGAGTGAAAAATTGGGAAGAAAGATCCAATCTACTATGGTGTTCACTAATGTTTTCTTCCTGAACAAATTTTTAAACTGTATTTCTCTAGTAGTTAGGTGTTCCTAAATGATTGATGCCAGTGAAATGTGTTTAGATAAGAAGAATGCCAATTCCATAATTAACTTGCATATGACTTCTTACACTATCTCTTTACTAATATTCTAGTTGAATGAGGAGGAGTTCTAGGTCCTAGAAAATGTGAAAATTATACAATGGAAGGAGCCAAGGCCCACATTTTTATAGAACAGAGCCTCCAAGTAGTCTCACATTAGCTTATGATACTGGGGATAAATAAACTTTTATTGTGTGAATCCTCTGAGATTTTTATTATCATTTGTTATAGAAGATAGCCTATCCTGATAAAACACAGCCAGAATTGAGTCGGCACCTTCTTAAAGGCATCATAAATTTTCCAGTGTTTACAATAATAACTACCCTTAAATCAGTTAAGTTTTCTAGATAAGAGTTCATCTTCAACAATGCCATTAGGATGGAGATGGATCTGACTAGGAAATGTCTCCTATGACCTGTCATTTGGCATATTTAGGGGAGAATGTCATTACAGACTTAGAAGACTTATTTATAAATGTTAAGGTGGATTTTAGAGGCTGTATGTGAATGTTTAAAGATACTCTCAGACCGAGGTCTGTAGATGGAGAGGAATTACAGGAGCTGGAGGCAAACTTTATTTTTAAAATCTTTCGACCACCCTCACACCCACCCCCACATCCAAAAAATTAATACATACACACAACAAAAATGTCAAAGTGTATAAAAGGACATATAATTAAAAAGTAGCTCTCAAAGACTTCTCCTCAGATAGAACCAGTCTTAATGGTCTCTGTGTAAATACTCAGAAAACTTTCTACATATGGACGGTTTTGTGATGATTCTTGATGTTGGTATGACTATCAATCCCTGTTCTTTTAATAAATTCATACTAGACCTACAACTTTTCCATCCACTGCTGTATAACTAATGCCAGATGGTACCTTGACAATATCTGAGGTGATGCCGTGTGACAGTACCTATGGTGATGTTCAGAATTTATGCTTCAAAGATTTTATAACTCGTAGAAGATGCCAAATTTCTACCTAGCCAAAAGTGTTTCACCCTAAGTGAAATGTTAAAATATTCAAGTTTACGTTGATTTATTTCTACTTGGGAATACAATCTGGAATTTAGGAATTTATGTTTTACGGTAGCAAAATGATGCCTGTTTGCAGGTGAAATGATGTCATTTCTGTCGGGAGTGAAAAAAAAAAGCATGTACCATCTGAATCAAAGCAATTCCACTCATTTTCTGTAAGCGCCTCAGATTAGAACATATTTTCCTTCAGGTGACGGTGACTTTTGTGCACCTGCACCTCTGTCCTTAGTAACGGCTTCGGGGTCTGAAGAGTGCAGTTTGCTGAGCACTGAAACTCACCACTTTGAGGAGGGATTGTGAGAGGTCATTTGTACTGCAGGCGACCAGATGGCTTTGAAATTTTGAAGAAGCTCGGTGTGGGGGCTGTTTGGAATCAAGGGCAGATTTGAAACCATATGGAACTGTTTTAGTCCAGAAAAGTTAAAATTTATAAAGACGAATGACTAAAAATAAACACACTCTTGGGCAGTGGCTGGGGGAGGAGCAATCACTCAGAGTTTAGAATACTGGGTTCTTGGCTTCCTGTTATAAAAATATGAATACCTTCTCTCTCCTCCCCTTTCTTCTCCTGCTGTGACCCTCCATCACTTTGTTTCCTGCTCGTTTTTTCTGAATGGGGACTTTATAATTTTGTTGTTTACCGTCTGTGGTGAAGGCACTGTTAACCCTCCAGTCTGTTGAAAGGCTGCCATGGAAAGAGTAGCCTAGTCATTTGTTTTTATGGAACCTCCTGTACTACATGAGCAAAGCCTTAAATCATACCCTTGTTCTATTAGACAAAGTAATAGACAAAATGAGTATTTAAAACAGGGGAAATAAAATGTAATTCAAAAATCCCTAACAGAATTGTTTATTTTACTCTCACCTTTAATCACAAATAAAATTATTCTTTTTTTCACAAATAGTGAATCTGAGCTTTTAGCTGAGCAGTTAGTGGAACATCTACCCAGTAAGCTTTGCTTATGTTGCAGACAGCTACCCTGAGGAGTGATTTGAATTTAAATGTGATTCCTTTATTAGTTTCTGCTAACTGCAAATATCCCAGGCACTTAATTAAGTGGCTGAGTAATGTATGAATGCTCACTTCTGCTTGTCATGCAGAACAAAGTGATGTATTTATATTCCATGCACAATATGAAATTTAATGACACAAGCAACAGTAATTTAGAAAACCTTTGTTTTTATTGTCCTTGTTTTTGCTTAAGTAATTTCTACGCTTTGTCATAGTTTGGCCAGGACAGTGATAGAAGACTTGGTCCAAATGTTAGCTGCTGGCAGGTGAAATTTCCTAATAAACCAGAGATTCTTCTGTGCCACCTAATGACTTAAAATATCGGTGGGTTTTCATTAACTATGTTATTTTGGCTTTTGTTCCTTACTCTAATTTTAATTTAATAGCAAGGAACCATTACTTTACGTGATTGTTCAACCACTGAAACAAAAGGGAGAGATAGGTTCTGTCAGGATCTGAATGAATGCATTGGGTTGCAAAGTAAACATGTGAAAAACCAAAGTTAGCATACCTTGAACACTGGATTAGGGGAGTAATAATCTTGAGGTCAACTCTCCTCTTAAGCATTTTTGAGGATGCTTTTCATGTTTGTAGATTTTATAAAATTAATATATATTTTTTGTTTAAGGAATCCAAAAGCCCAGTATTTGTTTGTTTGTTTGGCATTCATTTCAGTCCCAAAGCCAGGACAACAGTTTCTCTGTCTCTCAATTTCTCTGAATCTCTCTAAGGCTCAGATAATACTTCAAATACCGCTAAATTAAATGTTCATGTTTCTGTTTTCTCATTTAAAGTGGGCTGTGCATATGTTTGGTCATTTGGACATCTGTTTGATTTGTCCGGTGGTGCTATTGTCATGTGAAACAGAAGGAATCCATGTCCTCTCTATTTCAGCTTTTTTTTCACAGTGTCTGGGGTTGGGAGGCTCCCTTAATTAGAGTCTCAGCTCTCTCTGTTCTGGAAATCCTAACCTCAATTAGTCGACTCTCTTTATTTAGACAATTTCATTTGTTTCCTAATGGACTTAGGAGGATGGTGAATTGGGTCAAAGTTGCAACATATCACTTCCTTGTATAAAATGTAATTTGTAGTCTGAATTCGGTGCCACAAGAAAGCTGCGGCGTTCATCCCAACTATAATTCTGAACTCGTGGGGGGAACCATGTGTAAATTATGTGCCCCTGCTTTCACATACCTGCATAATCTCTTCTCTGTCAGGTTCAGCCAGCCATGCTCTACCCATGCGCTCCCTAACCGATGCAGAATGACGTCAGACTCCTGGAACCATGCTGCTGCAGCACAATTGCTGTCAGAGAAGCCACACTGCACAATAAATTTTTGGCAGCACTTTTCCTTGGTGCCTCGATAATCATAAACTGCTGCTATTCTGTCTAAAATGTTTCTTGCATTTTACAAATATAGTAGTTCTCTTTGAAAATATTTCAGACTTACTTTTCTGCTTCTCTCCTATCAAACCCCAGTTTTGAAGTGTGCTGGCAAGTCACTTAGCCAGGGGTGAAAAACCTGGAAATGCAGGAAAAGTATTCTGATCTAATTTTTGTGCACTTGTGTTTGATAGGCTTGCTCACTCTGGTCTTGAAATCAATAATCTTCTGGCTCAATCCTTTCAGATGCTGTGACCTCACCATATGCCCTGGACTGGGAGGGAAGCCCAGGTTGACTTTCTAAGATTAGAGTCCACGTATATTAAGGGGAAGGACCGCTGAAGGCTGCTGACAGCGTTCCTTTAGTCAGCGATGCCCTCAGGGGAAATGAAGGTGCTCCCTTCTGTCTGCTTTTATGCTACAAACTGTTATCAAACTCCAGCTAACAGTGACCACTGCCAGTGACAGTAACTTTCGTTTATCCTCCAGCTATAAAGTCCAGCTGGTAAATCTTATCCATCTTAGCAGAGAAATTTCCTTCTTCTTTTTTTTTGTATAAAGAGCAGCATCTCCCAATACGCAACTAAGCAACAGTTACAAAACCCTTTTGACTGCTCACTTCTCCGGTGAGGCTTCAAGCTTTTAGGCATCAAAATTAGTGATGCTGTCCTCAGGGTGGTCTGATTTGTTTCTCCGTGACATGAGGGCATTGCCTACGGTGTGCACAAGGTGAGGCTTGTCAGTCGAGATGTAAGCTGGCTCTTTCGATGGACATCCCCACTATATACTACAAGCTGAAGATGCTGGAAAGATGCATCCTGTCACAGTACTTTTCTAACTGTTTTGTAGATTAGGTTGGAATGCTTTCTGAAACAAGATATTCATGTTCTTCAAAGTCAGTCAATTCTGTCTTTGGATACTACTCTTGAATAGGGTGACCTCACCTAACACACACACACACACACACACACGAAAACATAGACTGAGCTCTTGCCACTAAATCATTTCTCTCCTTGAGTGGTACAGTTGAAGTGTGGAGCATAGATTTAGGCGAAGACACTGATTCTTAGTAAAGTCTAGGCTCAGCTCTCCATAGCAGCCTATCGATATATTTTCAACCCTAATCTGATCTACAAGGTATTTATTCCCCCGCTCCTGATTTGAGATCTGCATATTTAAATAGCATGTGTTATACTGAGAGGCAGTACAGACTAGTGCTTCAGCAGCATTGTGGCAAAGGAACCTGATTCCAATCCTGGCACTTCTGCATAACCAACTTTTGAGACAAACCTCTCTGAGCTTAGAAACAGAGATGATGGTAGTATCTATTTCATAGAGTGGTTTTCAGGAGTATATAGGATAATGTAGAAAAGATGCTCTCCAAAGTGTCTTGTACATAGTAGGGATTTAATCAATGTCGTTATTATTGTGATTATTACTTCCTATCCTATATTCAAATTAATGGCCAAAATGTTGATTAGGAGTGAAGCAGGGCCAGACACATTTAACATATGTCTAGATACTTCTCAAGTTGGTGTAGATCAATTTAATAGAACATCTAGGCAGAATTTTTGACCAGATAGGAACAGAGCTAGTCTCACAAGCATCCATATTTTTTTTCTCCATCTTGCTCACAAGGTTATCCTGAGGGAATTTTTCAATATGCCATAATAAAGAGTTGTAACTGAGGATAAACTGTTATTATTCATTCTCCATGAACCTAGATTATTAGGACTCACCTTTTTTTCTTTTCATCTAAGTTTCTTTTATTAATCCCCCTGCATTATTTTCCAGGAAATATTTCAAGCAGAAGCTAACCTGTATTACATTTTTGTAAATGGTAACTATATTGTCCATTTCTGATTTTTTTCAACAGTATTCTTCTGAGGTCTGCCAAACCATTAGTTGTTTTTTTTTTCTTTTTTTTCCCCAAATTTTCCCCATGCTCTGAAAGGCATTTCTTTATTTTAATTTTTTAAATTTAATTTAATTTTTTAATTTTTTATATATCTATATATATTTTTAGGATTCATTGATTACATAAATATTACACAGAAATTCGAGGTGTACCCATATGTCACCCCCCCACACCTCCCACAACCTCCCACATACACATCCCTCATCAGTGTGGCATAATGCCTGTGATAGATATACACATTCTGGGGCTTTGCCATCAAGCATAGATCACAGTTCAGTCTGCAGACGACCCTCTCTCCCACACAGCTCCACATGATACATGATGATACAAAATGGCCTACAACCTCCATTGCAGCATCACCCACGACAATTCCCAAGTCCCAAAAAAAACCTGCATTACAATTGCTCTTCCCTCTCCCTGCCCCCAAAGTGTCCAGTGACCCTGGCTCCACATAATTTTGCAATTTCTTCCATTGCATATATCACAAGTCTATAGCATGACACCAACAAGTCCATTCTAGTCCAGAGTTCTTCCCCCAGTCCCAAGGAGTCTGGGATGGTGATGTCCCCTCCACCACCAAGTGAGAGGGGGCTTATATCCCATGGATATGATGGAAGAGATTATCCTGCCTGCAGCTGCAGGCTCTCTCCATTCCCTAGCATAGCCGTCAGCCATCATCAACTCCCAACTAGGTGTCCTGGGTGAGTCCATTGAGTTGTAGAGTAGGAGTTGCAGGTCTACATAGTCTCTGGACCCAGTTGGCACATGGACAGCCCGTAGTCTCCGGTCTATGGAAGTACACCTAAAACTCTGGCATCAAATATAGGTTTGAATAGAAGAGACAGATGAACCATGTGCAGTGAAGACATATTTCGGTCAGACTCTGTCACTCTCAGGAGCAAGGATTCCAAATTAGGGCCCACTGGTAAGGCACCAAACTCTGGGGCTACCTGTCCTGATATAGGGCCTGGATATCTCCAAAACCCTCAGGAGGCCCTCTGTTTGAGGTGATATCCATATTGGAAGCCTAGGAGGTCCTACTGGGATCTGCATGAGTGTTACCTCTGGGTTGACCTCCCAACTCACTTTGAAGTCTCTTAGCCTATGAACTTATTTGTCTTTACCATTTCCCCCTTTTATTCGAAGTCTGTTTCCAGTCATACTGCCCGTTGGCATTTGTTAGTAATCCCTCGTTGTCAGGGAGGCTCATCCCCGGGAGTCATGTCCCACGCTGGGAGGAGGGTAATGCCAGAGGCAACTCTTAGGCACCCCTTAACACAAGGCTATTTCAATTTCAACAGCAATGACTCATAAGGCTAGTCATCAATAAGAAGGGCCCATCAATGGATCATCCTCCTTTGCCAGACACTGCCCCTGCACTCAGGGGGATGTTGCTACTCTTCTGGAAAATATAGCAGAGCTCCCCAGGATGGGAATTCAGTGTTCTCCCATTTACTGAGTAATACTTCACCCCATGACCATGTCCCATCAGCATTTGAACAGTTATGTATGCCTTTTATGTATGTTCAGGTGGACTTCCTCCCATGCACCCCCAACCTTGACACCCCTCCCCCATCAATGATCCTCTTCCGTCCCCATTGTGACCCTTCTGTGATCCATAGTGAAAGGCATTTCTTTAAGCTTCTCTTCTCATGAATGTTGTTTCAGGTCTCATAGTTGAGAGCTGTTACACTAATTTGACTTTGTTAAATGTTAAAAAGACAGCTAAAATAATTTTATCTGAAGACTCAGACTTTCTATTTGTTTATAATCTGAGAGTTAGAGAAGTAATTTATTAAAATAAAATTTAAAAAATGGTAAATGTTTTCCATTTTCCAGGACATTTTCCAGTGCCATTTGTGAAGTACCTTCATTCATTAACTATTGGAATATGAACAAAATGAAGGCAAATTTATTAATCACTATGCACGAAGTATTGTTTAGCTTACCTCTTGAAAATTACTTTATTTGCTTTTAAAGACAACCTCATGATGTGGGATGATAGTATGGACATTTTTGCATGAATGAACTGAAGTTTGGAGAGACTAAGGGACTTGCCCAAGATACTTACTGAGAAATTAGATAAGAGTCTAGTGTTTAAGGGCTCCTGAATCTTAACTTATTCCACAGATTTCATTTGGCTATCACAGACTTGAAAAGAAAGGGCATATCTTATAAATAACTCAAGTATGCTTATAAGTGAGAATTTAGTATTTCATTAATTTGTAGGAGATGTCAATTTCATCCTAACTAAATGATTTGGGGAAAAGCACAATGAATATCTAGAAAACTTTAAGTAGAAGCTACATAGAATCTAATATATATGCCATCAATTTAGGAAAGTGGTTCTCTGTTCTTGGTTATTCTTAAAATACTGGGGCTTGAGAAATTAAAATAGTAGTGGTGGTGGTGGTAAATATTTTAGAAGAAAATGATATATAATGTGTTCATTTAAATTCACTTTCAGTTTATTGAACACTTCCAGATTAAACATGGTAAAAGGAAGTTTGGTTAGTGTTGTACTGATCCATAAAGTGAATGGCAGAATTCTTCCTAAATTACATTTTCTTCTATGAGTAATTGTAAGGAGAAATCAAATCCAGAATTATGAATGCCATAGTACTAAGTACAGAAAGAATACTAGATAAGAAGGCTGTATTTTCACTAATCTAAACCTTCTGTATTTTAGAAAGAAAAAAATGTTAAAAGTTTGTTCTACCTGCTAGTGTAAAGGTACCCTACAGCCCGGATACATTTCTGTAGAAGTTTCACTAATCACCTGTTGGCTAAAGGAAAGTGGTCCTGGCAATCCATGTGGTTTCCTCAAGATGCAATGCTCACAATATCTAGGAGCATCTGGGGGTGTTTCTGGTCTTATGTAATGTTTATACCCATATATATTTTAAAAGAGCAGATTGAAATTGCCAATGCATATACACTGTTAGGAAAGTAGCTTGACCCTGGTGCATATTTATATTTGATGATGAAGGATGAACCTTACATTGTTATTAGAGAAATAAAAGGCTGATACCCAAGATGTG
>PVKH010018387.1:0-15161 GCA_004027955.1 Chaetophractus vellerosus | reverse complement strand
CATATAGGAAAAACTTTATTACATTTTTAAAATATATTTTTATTAGAGAAGTTCTGAGCATACAAAACAATCATGCATAATGTGCAGAATTCCCATACAACACCCTTCCACCAGCAAAACTTTATTACATTTTATAATGATTACATGATAAAGATTCAAGGACATTTACTATTGCTTTATGACTCCCACCTATTACTTTCTTTTAAAGAGATAACTACTGCCCCCAAAAGTGACAACCCAAATTAGATACCTTAATGCATCATACAGTACCACAAATAGGTAGCAATCTGATGCTTACGTGGTTTAGGCAGAAGGAAGCAGTTAGCTTAACACATCAAATAAATAATGTGACAAAAGAAACAAACACGGAATGCTTGTATATAATCTTTTATTTTATTAATCAGCCCATATTTTTCCACTTAAAGTTATTTTTCACCAATGATTTAACTCTAATAGGGAACAAGAGAAATCTATGCTCTTAAGTCTTAAGTCCACTAACTTGCATATCCTCATGTAGAGGACCACAGAGAAAGTAACTGTGGCCATTATAGAAGAAGAGCACAGCATATTACAGTTTGAGCTCAGTTTTCATGATATTGTACTTCGTGCAACACCATCTGGGACACTTTCTTCAGCTGCTGAGAGGTGGACAGCCTGCTACCACCCAGGTTCTATCCTTAAGGGCAGCCTGCGCTAGGCTCTAAGTGAGATTGGAGGACATGGAGAAGTATAGACAAGGCTGATCTCTTGTCCAGTCAGAGGCAAAAATAACCACTAAAAGACCAATAAGCTGCTATTTTTACTTCTCTGATCTTCTAAATTTACAGAGACATACATAGTTATCTGGCCCATTCCTCTGCTTTTATTATCCCTGCCACATGGTCATCCAAATCAGACTCAATTCTTAATTCCCATGTTGAAATGCACTTTGAAAAAAGAAGCCCAAAATTAGGTGAAAAGAATGATTATTATTAGCAATAATAATATAACTTTACCACTAGTCAAGCAATGATAAAAGAATGTAACTGAGCCAATACAATCAACCCACCTCCACTTCATGAACAATCTTTGGTAACCTAGGATTACTGGTGATGGCAAAATTAGATTCTATTTTAGTCAAGTGATAAGAGAGCAGCTGTTTCTGAAGCAAAGTGCACAAGTTTTATTTCCCATAAAGTGACCTGATTCTCAAATTAATAATTATATTTAATGTGCATAATTTTCTTTATTCTGTACTACAACCACAATGGTAACATGAAAGCAAAGATTGTGTCTTTTATCTTAGATTACTAGTTCTTAGCACAATGCTGGGGGGCAGAGCAGATGTCCAAATGTTTTCTTTTTGTTGAATCAAAGTTGTTGAATGAGATAGGTGGAGAAGATTCTATTATGCCCATTGGGTAGATGACAAAGTTGCACTTGAGAGAGGTTGACTAGCACAAGAGCTCATAGCTAGTGAATGAAGGAGCAGGGACTAGAACCCAGATCTACTGACAATTTCTACTACACAAGCCAAGCTGCATAACAAGGTGCAGTGATAGTAAAATAGTTCAAAGTTACCTTTTCAACTTCAACTGTGTGAGATCCAGAAAGGCTGAGCCCATAAAATCATCCTGAAGCCCAAAATCATAATCAAAGACCTAAGCAAACAAAAAGACAAAAGATTGTTAAGTAAGTCCAATATAAGCTTTAAATGAAAACATCTTAATTTTAAAATATTGGTTGTCTATATCTCCTCAAACAATGGAAATTGTTATATATTATATATATAATGTATATGTAAAACTTCTTTCTTTTCATGCTTTGGATTATCAGTGGTTTCACAAACCATTCAAAGAAAATTACATTTTATTTTCTTTAGTTAAAATAATTGATTTATATCATAGCAATTTAAGGAAGATGTAAAAAAATCAAAGTAAAATACAGTAAATCTTTAAACATGTGGGAAACACAGGTTTAGTGTATGATTTTCCTGTATTACCAAAGGAATCTTAGTATTACTGAAAGATGAAATGAGTGGTATGAAAGTCAGCATATGTGACTTCCATACTGTGTTATGGTGAGGACAAAGTGAGAATATGGTTTCAATTTCTTCATACTTTTAAGGTCATTGAAGATAAATTCTATGGTATTTTTATAGGACAGTGACACTTATAACATATAAATAAGTAAAAATTGAGGTATGATTGAAAACTTGGTAAAGCTAGATTAAGGTTAAATTTTTTATTGTTTCAAGCAATTACTAGGGCAGGGGTTCTTAATAAAGGGCCAATGAGCTTGAATTGAAATTCAAAAAAAATATTATTCTTGTGGGGATGTGTTGGTGCAGGTGTGATATATTTATTAAATAATACACAGTATAGTGTGGACTTTGTAAGGGGTCCTGGTTTTCATCTGACTGGCAAAGGGGTCTGGGGAACAAAAAATGTTAAGAACCTCTGTACCAGGGGATAATATTAATGTGACTAACAGCAACAATAAAACAAAAAGAAAATGAAGAGAGAGATGTACTTCTTCCTTCTTTTAACACTCTTTATCCCATGTCTTCTATGTGTCCAACTTGTTCCAGGCTCTTGGGGTACTAGTGCGGATAGAACAGTGTCCAGTCCGAGGAAACAGTAAGTCAAAGAGAGGGATTGGCGTGTTCAAGGATCGGTAAGAAGCCAGTGTAGTTGAAGCAGTTTTAGCGAGACAGACAGTAGAAGGAAATGAAGTTGGAGAAATAGGTCAGAGCTGGATCATTAAGTACCATTTCCAAAGAACTAGGGATTTTATTCTAAGTAAGATAGGAGTTGGGCTGGCTGTAGCCCAGTTGGTGGGGCACTGGTTTACCACATAGGAGGCCCCGGGTTTGGTTCGCGGGGCCTCCTCAAGCAGGCAGACTGCCTTGAGAAGGAAAGCCGCCATGGGCAGGGCAAGCCTCCGCGGGCAGGGCAAGCCCCTGCGAGCAGGCAGGCCACTGCGCGGTGAGCTGACTCGGCAGGTTGCTTCACTGGGGGGGGGGGTGGGGGACAAGCAGACACGGAAGAAAGCAAGAATGAACACAGCATGAACAAGCAAAAAGGGGGGTGGAGAATATGTAATAAATTAAAAAATAATAAAATCTAAAAAAAAAAAGATGGGAGTTGGCTACTTCCATTCATTAAGTAATTTTATCACTTGGGTATTTATTCAGCCAATAGTGCTTAAGCATTTATTTGCTAGATACTGTGACAGGCATTGGGTAAATATCATTGCCAATGCCTGTAGGTTAGTGAGGGAGACAGACAGATGTTAAACTAGGAAACTGCACAGGAGATACATAGTTACTAGTTTTGGTAAGTGTTATAAGGAAAAGAACAGAGCATGAAAGAGAATAATAGGAGAGATCAGGGAACGACTGTAAGATGAAGAAGGACCACTAGATGAAGTTTAGAGCTGTGCTAATATTTGTATTATGTACTGGAAAATATGAACACAAAAAACAGGTACGTCTGCTCTTGAATGGATGACCCAGGCCACTGGAATCTCCAGGTATGAGAATCTATTCGGTCTTGAGAAGCAATATCCCAGCATGGCCGTGACCAATTCTTGGCACAAGATTCAGAAAGTTCAAAGCAGGGGGAATGGTATGGGCAGCAGCTCCGAATTACTTACTGTTTTGTTCTGTAGTGCAGGTGTACTTCAATTTAAACAAACTTAACATGTAAAAAATTAATATTTACACAAAAAGATAAATACTTTGCATTACAAAAGAATTCTTAAATTTGAAGAGTCACAAGAGGATCTATTTAAATAATAAGCTTCCCCAATGCCTTTTCAACTATTCAACTTGCAGTCATTTGATTTACATACAACCTTTCAGGAGTACATTTGTTGTAGAAAGCTCAGCACTCCCACGATAAATATTCTCCTTGATCAATTACACTTCTGAGCTTTAGCTATCCACTCAGTAGCATATCACATGCGACTATTGCACATCTTATGCAACTTCCTTGCAAGTGGATGCAGTAGTGTATTTTACAACATAAAATCTACATCAAAACATTAGAGAAATTTCTCCTGTGCAATCTCTGTCAATCACATCACACTCAGGCTTAACACTTTGAAGAGAATATAGGTGACAAAGAATCAATGAGAACACCTGAGGAACATCTACCCATGTGAGGTAGAGAGTTGTGAATCCAGCAAATTGATTAGTGTAGACAACCCAACTGGGTGATTCAAGCTCCAAATCTTCTTTACCCTCATAGTGAGATATTTCCTACTGTCTTAATGCTAGATGTTTACACTAGTTCTCAAATTTTATTAGTCAGCAAAGCCATAAATATGGGAAAAAACTGAAATACTAGAATCCATTCATTAATGAAATTATTAGCCGTATTACTTGGTTCCAAGCTCTATAGCCTACTTATTTGTCAGCAGGAGCATTGTACTAAGTAGTGCTTCAGAAAATATATAATATAGGGGAGAAATAGAACAGAATAATAAGTGCAGTTAATTCTTATCGACATTTATCTAACATTTACTATGAGCTAAACACTGTGTTGAACACATTATATAGATGATTTCATTTATTTTTTTATAAGACAATGAACAAAGTATTCTCATTCCCATTTTTCAGATGAGGAATCTGAAGCTTAATTATATCATTTACCCCTAAATCCTAAGGGTAAGAAAGGCAAGATTCAAATCTTGTATTTGATTTTAGAAACAGCATGTTCAAACCTAACAAATATAACTAGGACACCTACTCTGGGTGATGCATTGGGAATTTAAGGGTGAACAGTTTAGATGAGGTCCTTGTTTTCATGGAGCATCCACTAATGGGGCATGGTAGGTAACATTTAGAAGTTGCCTGGGACACAATAATAACTCTCCTTGGTCTGAAGTGAGTTTTGAAGAATAAATATTTCATTCTCATCAACTAATTTACTTAGCATCTTGGTTCAATTATCTACCAAGAAGAATTGCATTGAATAGCATGGTAGGTTGAATTATGTACATGGGGGTATAAAAATCACATGTTCTTAATCTCATTTCTATGGAAGTGAACACATTGCAAATAGGGCGTTTTGAAGATGTTCTATTTAGTTAAGTTGTGGCCCAACTGAATTGGGATCGGTCTCAATCCTATTACTGGAGGCCTTATAAAAGAGAAAGCTGGAAATCAATGGAATCTGGAAGAGAAAGGAGAGAACATTGCCATGTCATGGGAAAGCCAAGAAATCCAAGAATTTCTGGCAAGTCAGAATGCTACTGACCCTGGGAGGAAGCAAGCTTTCTAGTCTCTGAAATCCTGAGCTAATAAATTCCCATTTGTTTAAGCCCCTCCAGTGTGTGGCAAATGCCTTCGCAGCCTGGGAAACTAAGACAGGGAGTGTATCAGTTAAAATACTTTTGGATACAAGTAACAGAAAACTCAACTCACACTGGCTTCAGCATGAATGGGAATTTGTTAGCTCAAATGGCTGAAATAGTCATAGGTAATTATAGCTTCATAGGAGTTTTGATCTGGAAGTTCAAATGATTCATGCATTCATTCATTCAGATTGGGCAAGTGGCATTTGAGTGAAGCGAGGAGGAAAAATGGTTTAATATCTGTGGGAAGCAAATTCCATATTGAGGGAATAGGAAATGCAAAGGCACTAAGGACACTGGTGAGAAAGCCGTGTGGCTGGAGAGGAGTGAGCAAGAGAAGAGTGATGGGCTATTAGTTCAGGCCCAGACCATGGAGCCCACTAGGGTATGACTTTGGGTCTCATTCTGAATGTGGTAGGAAATCACTGGAAGTTTTTATGTGAGGGAGTGGCATAATCTAATTTATATCTTGAAATGTTTGCACTAAAACAACAGGGTGACATATTTTATACTGAGAGAAGTAATGCAAGCAGGTAAATTAGTGGTCATGGCAAAAGTTGATGGGATCTTTGGAGTAGAAGTTGAGGTGGTCAAATGTATGACATATTTTGAAGGTAGAGCTAACAGTAATTACTGATAGGTTAGATGTTAAATATGAGAGAAAGAAATGAGCTAAGGATCTGCAGGAAAGAGTTAACATAGCAGGCCTGAGCTTGCTATCTCTAGAAGGGCCTTCTTTCAGGGTTGGCATCTGGGAACATGGCTTTTGAAACATTCCCATTGATAAGGCTGTTTTCCCATCAGGGCACTGAACACCTACTTTCCTTCTGGGAGACTGGAATTTTGATGGTTGTGGCTGGTCATTGTGCCTTAGTGATGAGCCACAACTAAAAACCTTGGGGTCCAGATCTCAAGTGGGCTTCTTTGGGCAGAAACACTGTACACGTGTTGCTGCATTTCACTGCCGAGAGAGAAACATGTTTTGTGTTATCCCTCCCAGAAGGATGGAGAGAACATAGGAAGACTGTACATGAATTTCTACAGACTCCGCCTGAAACGTCTTTTTTCCCTTGCTGCAGTGCTGTAATACACTATAATGATGGATAAAATTGCCTCTGAGCCCTGCGAGTCCTTCCAGAAAAATCACTGAATATGCAAGGTGTCTGGGACCCCTAATCCAAATCATAGA
Organism: Chaetophractus vellerosus; assembly: GCA_004027955.1. Lineage (NCBI taxonomy): Eukaryota > Metazoa > Chordata > Mammalia > Cingulata > Chlamyphoridae > Chaetophractus > Chaetophractus vellerosus. The sequence continues at coordinate 8,632 of PVKH010018387.1, read as the reverse complement.
TCCTAGGTTTTTGTCTTGAACAACTGGGTGAATGGTGGGGCCACTTACTAAGATGGAGAACGTGGGAAGAAGCAGGCTTTGGTTGGGGTGGGGTGCAGAATAAAGTTATTATGAACTTGATTTTAAACATGTTGGGTTTGAAAAACCTATTAGACATCTGAATGGAGAAGCTGTCAAGTGGTTGGATACACGTACAAAGTTCAGGAAACAATCTGGGCCAAATACATACATCTGGGAATCATCATTTAAATACATCACTGTGTTTAAAGTCACAAACATGAATGTGATCACCTGGAGATGAAATATGTATAGAGAAGACAACTAAGGGCTAAGCATTGAGGCAAACTAACTTAGAAGTTAGGGAGAAGGATCCAGAGAGGACACTGAGAAGGAACAACTAGTGAGGATGCAGGAAAACCAGGGGAGTGGTGTCCTGAAACCAACTGAAGAAAAGTGTTTTACGAAGCAACTATATTAAAGTAAATGTTTTAAACCTGATCTCCATCAGAGCTTTCCCCATGTTAATGCTAGTTCCTTTTACAATCCTATATGGCTCCTAGGAGCGCCAGGGTGGCACATTCCCTTGTGGGGAAGAACAAGCTTTTGTGTCCCAGGATTCCCAGAAAAAGCCCCAAGACTCATATCATGCTCATATCATGGTCCATCTAGGGCAAGGATGTGGATTTGGCTGAATGGCTAGTCTAGGTTGTATGCTTTATTTTTAAAGGTGGTGGTGGACCTAGCTTCCATGGACACATATAGATCTCCAAAGAAAACTTTGGTGCCCAATGAAAACGGAAAATGGAGAATATGTGCTGGGAAAACGCCCAACAAAGATCTGATACAGAGAACCAAACCTAGCGTTCATTATGGTGGCTCCAGGTGACATCGTTCCTTGCCTCAATATAGCTGGAACTACTTAACTCAACTTTAAGACCATTCCTCATATAAGGCAAGAGAGATTCTTAGGATTTTTAATTCAGTGCTTTGGGTCTCAGCATCAATACACCCTCAGTAAATGTCCTGCAATTTATGGACAGACATCCTTTATACTAGCCTGTTAGTTCTGGGATCTCACTAAAGCTTTGCTTTGTCCATCCATTTGGACATTCCCATATCTACGTGTTAGGTGATAACGTCCCAGATGCTGGGTGGAACAGTCCCTTCATTTTTGCAGGTCTTCAATCTTCAACTCTCTATCCTCACCTTGCTCTGAGCTTTATTTATGTCCAGTTCCCTGCATTCCTGGGACCTGCTTTGCTGCCTTGTTATTTTGTTTTCCGATCTTTATTATTGTCTGCAAACTGCCAATAGCCCTGCCTCTTCCATGTAACTCCCTACTCTGATCTTGTCTAGCCCTTGGGATTCTACCCTGGCAAGAGCCAACATGGTTAACATCTCAATGGGGTTTTCCTCAGCCCCAGTGTTAGGGAAATGGACAATGGGTGTAGGGATATAAGTCATGATGGCCCTCTGTCCTCCCTCTCCTAGTGCATCTGACTATACCTAATTGTGTTCTGAGTCATGAATTGGCACTCATTCAATAATAGTAAGTAACTCTTTGGGACTTCCTATGACATTCACTGCATGATAATTTATATGATTGAATTAATGATAATATAATGTTCTATTTTCCCATTTCCCACAAAATATATAGTAGTGTATCCAATTTCAAAATGAATTAAAACATTTTAAGGTTGGTTTATGAATAATATTTTAACCAAATTAAAGCTTTTTAAAAGGCTAAACCATACCATGAGATCATGCAATGTGACCCAAGATATAAGATCCTACTCAGCAAATCTGTATATGACTCATTTTCATACCAAGGCAGCTTCAAAATAACCACTGAACTACAAAAGAAGTATTAAACTCTAAGAGATACAGAAGTGACATTGTAAAACAAACAAGCAAAACAAACTTTAACTGGCCATTGCAATTGGCTGTAGGTAGCGGGGGCAAAAATAGAAGCTATGTTGCGAAATTGCTGGTCAAAGTAAGCAAATCCTTTAATGTCTCTGAGTCTCATTCACCTGTAAAGTGCAGATAATAACAGTTACTTGTAGGATTATTGTGAAGATTAAATGATATAACGTAGGTCTGGCACTTAGCATAGTAAATGATAGCTATTATGATAAAGATGTATGGCAAATGCTACCATGCTCGAACTAAATAACCTCACATGTTCTTTTTTCCCATAAACTAAAAGCAAGTACAGTTACCTTTTATTCTTGTTTTGTTATCATTATTATTTTTTGGTTTGGAATTGTTGAGATTCTCAATTCAAACATTTAGGAAGTGTTTTTGGACCACACAAGACTAAACATCTTACTCTGTAATAATTTTGCTTGGGTGTTCTGTGGATTATAGCTGCAAACATATTTCCATTCCAACCATTCAGTTGTTTCCATTTAGGAAAAGTGGCTTCCTACCCAAGCTACATGTCAGGATAACCTATTGAAGTGTTTTAAAAACACCGATGCTTGGACTTGACTTCAGAGGACATGGATCAGAAACTCTCAGGGATGTGTGGGACTTAGACACCTAAATTCTTTAAAGCTTTACAGATAATTCTGACATACAAAGTTGAGACTCACTGGCACCCAGTATTCTTTTTTAGGACACTTAAAATCTATTGAGAGATAATTTTGGGGAGGATAGTAATATAGTCCTTAACTTGGATAGGGCTTAAAGTAACTTTTTCAACTTTAAATTATCAGCTTGGCTAGTTATGAGTTATTTAAGGAACTGGCATATTTTTAAAGATGACAATCTTAGAAAGAGTAGCATGGTCCCAAACAGAATCACATTTCTAATGCACCAATATCTTTCTGTTATTTATAAGAGTGCTCAAATTTCATACCTAGAGCTCTAACTCCAGATTGGTCTAAACAAACAACAGTTTATATAAACATTTTCCTCTTTATATATTTATATTATATCTCTTCCAATGTAATCCTGGATGTTTAGTGGGAATCTTGAATAACAGTGTCAGTGAAATGATGTGGAGAATTTGAATTGAACTGAAACAAATGCTGAATTTATCCTATTAATTAAGATGTATTGGAGCATCACTGTGGATATAGAGCAGTCTCCAATGGTTCTTGTTTCAATGAAAAGCTCAGCATTTTAACTCTCAGTTGCTATCACAATCTTATTAAAAATATTTTTCCAGCTCAAATACTCAAGTCTTTCTCTCCCTGTCCCCAACCAACTGGAAAGTATATTCTTATTTATTTTGTGAATAGTATTTTTAAGTGAAGTTTCCAAGAGTTCTTGAAAAAGAAATCTGTTTTTACAAATGGCAATATACAGCAATGCAACTTTAATGTGATTTTATAAACCTTGGCTCAGAACTGAATTTTGTTTCCCTCTGGTAAACATTGACACAAATCAGATTATAGGGTTTGCATGGACTTTTTTTCCCTCTAATTATAGAAGGGAGGGTTGTAGATTTATGTTTTTCTAAGCATCTAGTTTGTGGATGCATTTTCATATTTCCTGTCACTACAGGATCAATTAGTTCCCAAGAATTCTTTCAGTCAAGATTAACCTCCCATCACAGAGATTGTAGCATCATGCAAATCATAGTAAGCCACTCATACATAGCCATTTAGAGACAATGAAAAGGATGCAGGTTTCACGAAATTTTAGGAACTTAAAATTTCATTTTTGCCAATGTATTTTATTTAGCATCTATCTTTACTTGCTCGAGGTTAGATAAAAAGCAGATAACACAAAAAAGAGGGGAAAAAAGCTTAAAAATTCGAGTTTTTCCTTAAAAGGAACTTTATGCATTTCACAGTACATGAAAATTAAAATAAAAATATAAAAGCACTTAAAAAATATAAAGTATTGCATAAAAATAGTTTTAGCGTTTTATGCTTAAAGTAGTATCTGAGAGGCCAGTATGATTTCTATTTGAGTTTGTTTTTTTTTTATGTAGAGATGCAAAAAGTGACAAAATCTTTTATAATTCACAATGTATCTTCTGTCTAATAGACATTAAGTTGTGAGCATATAATCTTGTACTTGAAGTACTCAAAGTGATAAAAACAAACAAACAAACAAAACACTCTTGGATTCTCTCTCCTAGCTTCTTTGCTCATTGTATATCATTAACCAAGTGTTTTGGTCTGAAGTGTCACTATCTCTACTCACAGTATATGTATATAATTTTATCTCTCAAACCAAACGAATTTTTGTCACAATCCTTTTCTGTATAATTCAGGGTTTTTTTTTTGTTTTGTTTTGTTTTTGAGTCTACTAAGATATTCCTTTTTAAATATGCATATTTTTGCTGTGGATCTGTATTTCTTTAATGTGATACTACTCCAAGGCAGAACCATGTGGATCTCTAGTCTTTAAAAGGGTTACAAATGAATTTCACAAAGTTACATCAGACATTGGTTGGGTCCTTTCACTTTTTTCTTGTGCTTCAAAACTGTATCACCTTCCTGCCATGATTTTTCTATCAAGGGACATTAAAAGAGATCCATACATTTGTCCTGTATGACATTGCAGTGACAGATACAGGCCATTGTATATTTTGTCATAACTTAAAAAATTGTGCAGGACAGAGTATAAACTATATGTAAACTGTAGTCCATGGTTAGCAGCAATGCTTCAATATGGGTTCATTAGTTGTAACAAACGTACCACACTGATGAAGGTGTTGTTAATGTGGGAAAGTGTGGGAGGAGGAAGGTGTGGGGCATATGGGAATCCCCTATATATTTTTTATGTAACATTTATGTGCTCTAAAGCTTCTTTAAAAATTAAAAAAAAATAATTAAAAAAAAAAGAGAGATCCATACAGTCCATTGCTATCCTTATTAACATCTGCCTTCCTTTTCTATCCATTTTCTTCACAACTGTCACTGTTTTAACTCATGTCTTCTGAACCTCCTTGGAAATAAAACTTCTTTACCTGTCTTTTCTTTATTCCTTTCTCATCCCCAATCTCAGCTCTTTATTCTGAAGAGAATCCCTTTTTCTCATGTAGATATTTCTTTCTCTCTAGAGGTGAGGAACAGGGAGAAACACCTCTGTTCAAAAAGGTCTTGCCTTTAGGTAGGCGATGAACATTCTCACATAATAGTTCTTGTGCCCAGTATACATAAAAAAGATACTTCCATAGTTCTAGTTCATTGATTTCCTTTAGTCAATGTCCACTTGAGTCTATTTCTCATGCAAATACAGGACTATCCTCCCCAGAAACTTATCAACTATATACTAAGAAGAATCTCTTTTAATCAGTTATAAACTATCCTGCGAGGATGCTAATATCTTGATTATTTTTTTCCTCTCTGTGGAGGAGGGAAACAATTGGAGGCAATCACGAAGAGGTGAGGGCAAAGGCGCTGAGGGAGGGCGGATGCTCAGAGACTGGTGAGGGAGGATATGAGATTTTTGGTTCATGTGCCAGGAATGAGAGTTTGGAGAAAAGGATGGATCATGTGATGTTGAGGTAAAAGTTAAAAAAGGTTTAGTCACTGAATATAGGAGTAAAAAGAACATTAAATACCCGAAGTTATGAGTTAAAGGGAAGGCAGTCACGAAAAGAAAACAAGGGAAGTAGGATTGCAATCCTCTCCTCCCCCTCCCTTCTTTTTTTCTTACTACATCAAATGAAAGTATATTTTATCATTTTGGTAATATAATAGAGACAGGAATTTTTCTTCCCCCATTGCCTTCACTCTTCTCATCTCCCAAGAAAAGCATTTTGCTTGCAGTCCAGGCATGGAGGGTCCTCTGATATATTCTTAAACAGAAAGGCTGGGTTCTTTGCAAACTTTCCTTCTAGCTAGAATGTATGGAAGCTTTTCCCCATATTTTCCCTAATTGCACAGAACCAATTAACAGTACCAAGCAGGAGGAAATGTACTTCACAATCCTCCTAAATGACTGGCAATAGAACTGTCCTGAAGAAAAATGTTCCACTAGCCCTCCCTTCCCTCAATCTCATTTCTATCACATTGGCAATAGAGTTGTGCATAGCAGAATACATCTCTGGCGAAAAATCTCATCAGATAGAGAGACATGATTAAAAAAAGAGCATTAAGCAGGGATTTCTCTGTCGGATTCCATCAGGGAAAAACAAATAAATGGCTCACCTTTATATATAATGGCTCCCTAAGATGATCAACAAGAATGCAAGCTTTTTCCTCCCACACAGGATTGAGGTTCTTGTGTATTATTTTACTTCTAAAAACTTCTTTTCCTCCAATTTTAAACTTCACGTATGGATCACTTGTCCCTGTTAAAGAGATAACAGATGGATCCATGTTAATCATGCCTTCCTATGGAAGCAAGAGAATAGCTCATGTAAACAACAGAAAGTATTTAAAGGAATAAAAGGTGATGAAATTTATCACATGGGAAAACAAGGGTTAAGTGTTTTTTACTAAAATTTTCCTTATATATTAAAGTGACAGTAAATTATTGTTGTTAATCTTCTGACAGGTTTTGTCTTCTGATCTTAATACTATGACTTTGTGATTTAATTCAAATTATAATTCAGAAAGATTAATCTCTGACATTTCTCTTCACCTCATCTGATTGAATATAAAAAGGATGGTCAATGATCCTGGCTGATTTAACTAGTTTTATTGATATATCTGCTCATTAAATTTTATACTAGCCTAATGGGCTTAGGGAAAGATTGAGTCTCAAATTTGGCTTCAATTTTATCCTTGGACCCATATTCTTTCTTGCTCAGAAGTTTTTGATTTTATAATATTAGAAAGCAGTGGAGATTGCAGAGGAAGGTGTGAGGAGGAAGGGGATAATGTTTATTAAACGAGCTGGATACTAACTCTTAACACCTCTTAACTTCTTCTGATGGTGAAAAGAAAATCAGAGATGTCAAATAAGTTGCTTATATGTACATACTTAGCAAGAGATGGAGTTAGGATTCCAACCAAAGCTGTGTGACTCCAATGACTGTTCATTTTTTTTTTAACTACATCTTCACGAGGGAAGGGCCTGCACATACTTACTTGCATTTTATACCATTTCTCATTTTTGTCTGAGGCTAACAAATGAGAGCAATTCTAACTCGATGCTGGTATTAAGAATTCCTAGAGAAGGTGAATCATTTTATCCCCAAGTAAATCATTCCAGTGTACAGCAATCCTTACCACCAGGGAATAATTCTTCATATAAGCCTGACTCTGTTATGATAAAGTTTGGTTTAATTCTTCCTGTATTGTCCAAACTGAAGCTTGTTGATAACAATGGTCTATATGATTAAGAGAAAAATATGAGTGAAAATTGCAAAGCACCATATCAATGTTAAGTATTACAATTATGATGTTATTATCCTTAAACTCATCCTCTGTCTATATCCCTCCTCGATCCTCCACTTACTTCAATGACACGTAAATACCTATGCCAGATTTTATCATTTGGGAGCACTCTTAAAAGTCTCCACATTTCTTTTTGTCTCTTTCGACCTTGGTATAATAGAAAAATGATTTCATATTTCCATTGTGAAAGTCCATTTAATTTTACCTGTTTGATTTTATCATAAAGGTACAAACTTTAAACTTATTTATAAATATAAATGAAGGATTTTACATGGTGACCTGTTATAATGTATTCTTTAGGGGAGTCAATGCGACCAAATGTTTAATGGCTAAAATAATTTTTTCTAACATGTTATTTCCCAATAGTCAGCTCAGGACCCTGGGGATTGGGAATATTACAACATATATTTTTAGGGATACTAAAACCCATGTACCCATATGAATTTTCTTAGTCATGCCCCAGATCAAATTATTGTTGTTGGTTTTGAAAATCATCCATGCAACTACTACCACCTGCAAAAATATAATAAGCTCCATAAGATCAGATACTTTTGAGTCACTTTAAAAAAAAATCCCCAGCTCTTAGTACAGAATCAAGTATATTGTAGGTTCTTAATAAACATTTGGTGAATAAATAAATGACTTTATGACTTAATGATGTGGGGGTGGGAGGTAGGTTAAAGCAGTTTGGAATAGGGGCAAATGGTTCTAAGAGATACTTAGTACTTATAGGTTCCCAGATGGTAGTAAAAAAGGAGCAAATAGCCCTATGGACTAGGGACGTCAGAAACAGACTAATGGGAACATTGTGTTCGACCATGGCGACAACTCAAATAAATGGGCAAAAGGATGAACTGTTAAGGAGATGGTACTGAGAAACCCAACTCACTACATGAAGAAAGATGAAGCCAGATGCCTACCTCATACCATATAACAAGATGGACTCCAGACAACTCAAACAGCTAAATGTGAAGTGCAAAACCATAAAGCTAATCGAACACACAGGGCTGAAATTGGAGGGAAATGTACATTATATTTAAGAAAGAACTTAAAAGCATTAAAAAAGAGAGTAGATTGTGTTTAAAGTTAAGAATTCCTATTCTAATGACGATGTAGTGACATGGCTGTGATGGCTAGGCTAATGTGTCAACTCGGCCAGGTAATTGTGCCCAGCTGTTAGGTCCAGCAAGCCTGGGGCTAATTGCATCTGCATCAATCAGCAAGATTGGATGAAGAATGGATGACGCTGTTATCCATTCAGTTGACTGCTTATAAAAGGGAACTGATTTCAACATTCGGAGAGAATTTCCCAGCTCGTCGTT
>PVKH010018386.1:0-15144 GCA_004027955.1 Chaetophractus vellerosus | reverse complement strand
TAAATGATTCAGCTTAATAGAATTTGCAATAAAAATCACAAACTGAAAACAATTCCTAAGAATTTTTAATATAGGACCCCTGAGTGTTGCTCAGCTCAGAGATTACCTATGTTTACAAATTTCAGTAAGTGACAAACATGAAATGAAAAGATATGTGTGAACTTTCATTCTAATCATTCTCTAGATGATTCAAATTATGACTTAACAGGCACTGTGAAGTCCCTTGAATAGGAAAGAGAGACCCTGGTGGTAATTGGGTAGGAGAAATTTGAACATATTCTTATTTAAATATTCAAATATTTTGTTAAGGAGGTTTTCCCAGACACCCTTATATAAATTACATGCCAGCACTCTATCACAGAACTTGTCTGTGCATGAATTTATAAGGTTTATTTAGTTTTCACTTTTTTTGGTCTTTTTTTAAACAATGGATTGTAAAATCCATGAGAAAGGGCATGTTAACTCTTTAGAGAGGCAGTACAACATAATAATTAAGATCACAGATTTGAGGGCCAAAACTAGTGGGAATATTGGCTCTGCCACATACTAGAATTAAAGCCTCTTGGTGTCTGTTTCCTCATCTGCAAAATAGGGTTAGTAGTAGGATTAATACATCTTAATGTACACGGTAACAAAGATCTATCTGGCAAATATTAACCACCATATAAGCATTAGCTTTTAATATTGTTCACCACTTTCTTCAGTGCCTAGAACAGTGAATAAATAAATGATTATCCACACCTACACATATACACGCATACACCTTGCACATCCTACTTCCGAACGAAGTGTAGAATATTCATAATTGGGTGTTCTGTTTTAAATAATTAAAACTGTCCAAAGTATCAGTATATGCACATGTATATTATTTACGTGTAACTCTAAGTTTACACATAAATAATAGACAGAGTTTAAGCCCAGATTGCAATTGGTGCTCTGGGGGCCCAAGTATCAGCCGATATAATGTTCTCAACTAGTGGTCCTTGGGATTATCTCAAAGTATCTTCATATCCATAGTGCAATAAATATTATTGATTGATGGTACAAATCTTCCATGCATTTATTTGACTATTTTTTCAAATATATGCATTCTCAATTTTAAAAGCCAAAGGCATTTAAAACTACTACTGAGTTCAATTGGACCTTTAGCTTTTATAGTTACTCAAGCAACTGATTCAACAAAGGCAACTACTATCTCTTGGGATTCTGAAAAGTTTGACATTTAAAATGAATTCTTATACATGGAAAGGTTGAAAACCGCAGGGTTAGGTCATGCTACATCACTAAAATGTCATCCTTGCTGCCCAGAGCTAGCAGCAAAGGGCACTTTAGCCAAGGATATACAAAAACTAGAGGTATTCCTGCTCAATCTCCTCTTCTAAAGGGCTCTGGGCATCAACCCCTGACTTTGTCCCCATTTTTGAATTCTGTTTCAGCCAAAGGTCAGGTCTTTGGTCAGAAACAGCTTAAACTTCTGTAGACAAAACCTGGCTTCTTTTATAATATAAATTAAGATTGAGGGAAAGTGGTTGACCACAAAGTTTGCCCTGTTGCCTTTTTCAAAATTTCAATGGTGTCCTTCTAAATTGTTTACCTCTATATAAAGTCTTTTCAAGTAGGTGTTAAAATATTAGCAACTTCACCCACAAATCATTCACCATCACTACAAACATATTCCAACATTTGTGCAACAAATATGTACATCCATACCAGATGATAACCCTGCAGGTGAAATGATAAACATGAGCAACACAGTAAAGCCATGTAGAACTTTCATATCAAGAGGACTCTGGTGTTCTAATGGTACTGAAATGAGAGAAATAGATGTTCCCAGCAGTTGTCAGGGCTGGTTGACAATGAAGCAGTGTTTTCATTTTATTTTTTTTCTATGCATAGCCAACTGTCTTGCGTATCAATTGGCTTCACAACTGACCTTCATTAGTGAATATCCTGATCAAGTAAATTAATTTGTGTAAGTAATATAGCATAAAGGTTAAGAACATCATCACCCACTGAGAGAGACTTTGGTCTGAACTCCAGTTTCTCTACCTACTAGTTTTAGGACCTAAGCAGTTTCACCACTTCCTTTTTTTTTAACTAGGGAAGTTGTGAACTTACAAAACAATCATGCATAATGTGCAGAATTCTCATACATCACCCCTCCACCAACACCTTACATTGTGGAACATTTGTTACAGATTATGAAATAACATGAACATACTATTACCACTAACTATGGTCCATAGCATACACTTGGAATATGTTTCCATACACCCCCTATTATTAACACTATGTATTAGTATTGTACATTTGTTATAGTTCATGAGAGAGCAATCTCATTTTTCTACTGTTAGCCACAGCCCATCTTCCACTACATGGTTCACTGTGTTATACAGTCTCATGCCTTTTATATTCTATACAAAATGTACACTCATTGGCTCTCACTTTCATCACAGAGTTGTGCAGTCATAGCCCCAGTACACCTTTGAACGTTTCCTTAGTCCAAAAGGAAAAAAATCCCATACTCCCCTATTATTGTCCATTAGCATTGATGTAGTACCCTTTTGACATTGATTCAATATTACAATATTGCTGTTAATTATAGTCCATAAGTTATAGTGTTGTATTTTTCCCATGTATCATTCTATTCTTATCACCTTGTAGTAAAGACATACATTTGTTCTAGTTCATAGGAGAATATGATGGTATTCATATAACCACAATCCTCATCCATCTCTGTGTTTACTGTTACTCAGTACCTAGATTATTCTCTAGCTTTCTTTCAATTCACATTTACACCCCTAGACTATCCCTTTCAGTCACAATGCCATTTATAAACCAGTCGTGCTAGTTATACACAATATAATGTGTTACACTTTTACAGTCAAGGTAATTGACATTAAGCATGAACACCCCTTCTCAGTCCTCATCCTGTCTCCTAGTAATGTATAGCCTAGGTTTTAACTCCATGTGTTTATTCTTCATATTAAGTTCATATTAGTGAAACCATACAATATTAATACTTTTGTGTCTGACTTATTTCACTGAGAATAAAGTCCTCAACATTCATCCATGTTATCATATGTGTCCCAATTTAATTTCTTCTTACAGCAGCATAGGATTCCATAATATTTATTATATCACATTTTGTTTATCCATTCATTGGTTGATGGACACTTGTGTTGTTTCCATCTTTTGGCAATTGTGAATAACACTGCTATGAACATCGGTATGCAAATGTCTGTTTGCATCTCTCTTTTCAGTTCTTCTGGATATATTCCTAGTAGAAGGATTACCAGATAATATGGCAGTCTATATTTAGCTTCCTGAGAACTGCCAAACTGTTTTCCACAGAGGCTGCACCATTCTACATTCCAACCAACAGTGAAGGAGTGTTACTCTTTCTACACATCCCCTCCAGCACTTGTTGTTTCCTTTTTTTAAAATAATGGCCCTTCTATGAGGTGTAAGTTGATATCTCATTGGAGTTTTGATTTGCGTTTTCCTAATGCTAATGATATTGAACATTTGTTTCATATGGGTTTTTGCCATTTGTATTTCCTCTTGGGAGAAATGTCTATTGAAATCTTTTCCCCATTTTTAATTGAATTGCTTGATCTTTTATTGTTGATTGGTATGTTCTTTTTATATAGAAAGGAAATCAAACCCTTGTCAGATATGTGGTTTCCAAATATTTTTTCCCATTGAGTGAGTTGCCATTTCACCTTCTTGACAAAGTCCTTTGAGGCACAAAAGTGCTTAAGTTTGATGAGGTCCATCTATCCATTTTTCTTGAGTTGCTCATGCTCTTAGTGTAAGGTTTAAGAAACCACTGGCTACCACCAGGTCTTGAAGATGCTTCCCTACATTTTCTTCTAGGAATTTTATGGTTCTAGCTTTTACATTGAGGTCTTTGATCGACTTTGAGTTAATTTTTGTATATGATGTGAGGTAGAGGCCCTCATTCTTTTGGATATGGCTATCCAGTTCCCCCAACACCATTTTTTGAATAGACTGTTCTGCCCCAGCTGGGTGGCCTTGACAGCCTTGTCAAAAATCACCTGACCATAGATATGAGGGTCTGTTTCTGAACCATTAATTTGGTTCCATTGGTCTATCTGTCTGACTTTATTCCAGCACCATGCTCTTTTTTCCACTGTAACTGGGTAATATGACTTAAATTCCAAAAGTGAGAATCCTTTTCAAGATGTTTCTGGCTATTTTGGGTCCCTTACCTTTCCAAATAAATTTAATACTTAGGTTTTCCATTACTTAAAAAAAAAAAAAAAGACTGTTGGAATCTTTAACAGGGTTGCATTGAATCTGTATATCATTTTGGATAGAATTGATATCTTAATGATATTTAATCTTTCCATCCATGAACACAGAATATTCTTCCATTTATTTAGGTACTTTTTAATTTCTTTTAGCAATGCATTATAGTTTTCTGAATACAGTGCTTTACATCCTTGGTTAAGTTTATTCTTAACTATTTAATTCTTTTTGTCACTATTATAAATGGATTTTTTTTCCTAACTTCTTCCTCAGACTGCTCATGAGTAGTGTATAGAAATACTACTGATTTTGCTATTAACTTTGTATCCTGCCACTCTGCTGAATTTGTTTATTAGCTCTAGTAGCTTTGTTGTAGATTTTTCAGAATTTTCTATGTATAGGATCATATCATTAGTGAACAGGGAAAGTTTTACTTCTTTCTTTCCAATTTGGACACATTTTCTTTCTTTTTCTTGCCTGATTGCTCTAGCTAGAACCTCCAGCACTATATTGAACAACAATGATGACAGTGGACATCATTGTCTTGTTCCCAATCTCAATAGAAAAGCTTTCAATCTCTCACCATTGAGTACAATGTTAGCTGTGTTTTTCAAATATACCCTTTGTCAAGTTTTCTTTGGTTCTTATCTTTTGGAGTGCTTTTACCAAGAAAGGGTGCTGGATTTTGTCAAATGCTTTTTCTGCATTAATTGAGGTGATCATGTGATTTTTCTTCTTTGATTTATTAATGTGGCATATTACGCTGTTTGATTTTCTTGTGTTTAATCACCCTTGCTTGCCTGGGATAAAACCCACTTGATCATGATGAATAATTCTTTTAATGTGTTGTTGGAGTCGATTAGTGAGTATTTTGTTCAGGATTTTTGCATCCATATTCGTTAGTGAAATGGGTCTGTAATTTTTCTTTCTTTTTTTTTTTGTAATATCTTTATCTGGATTTAGTATTAGAGTGATATTGGCTTCTTAGAATGAGCTTGGTAGTGTTCCTTCCAGTTCAATGTTTTGGAAAAGTTGGAGTAAGACTGTTATTAAATCTTCTTTGAAGGCTTAGTAGAATTCACCTGTGAAGCAATCCGTCCTTGGGCTTTTAATTTTAGGGAGTTGTTTGAGGACAGTTTCAGTCTCTTTTCTTGTGATTGGTTTGTTGAGGTCTTCTATTTCTTCTGTGGTCAGTGTAAGTTGTTCATATGTTCCTAGGTATTTTTCCATTTCATCTACATTGTCTAGTTTGTTGGCATACAGTTGTTCATAGTATCCTCTTATGATCTCTTTTATTTCTGTGGGGTCGGTAATAATATCCCTGTTTTCATTTCTGATTTTATTTATTTGCATATTATCTTTTTTCTTTGTCAATCCAGCTAAGGGTTTGCCAATTTTGTTGATCTTCTCAAAGAATCAACTTTTGGTTTGTTAATTCTATTGGTCTTTTGTTCTCAATTTCATTTACTTTTGCTCTGATCTTTGTTATTTCACTCCTTCTGTTTCTTTTGGTCATAGCTTGCTGTTCTTTTAGTTCCTCCAGCTGTGTAGTTAGGTCATTGATTGCCCAGAAAGGCTGGTGCAGGTCTCCCCAGCTTCCTCCCTGCCCTGCTTCCTCTTATGCTGGGGGTGGAGTTAAAATGAAGGCTACCAGCCTCTTTCCAACTTGGACAGACTCAAACTTTATTTGTTCTTAGGACTGGACTTTAGCCAACCGAAGTTACTAATCAGTAGCTGAAATGGGTGCCCAACTATCTTTTCCTCCCTCACTTTTGGGAAATGGAGCTTTCAACCGAGCCCAGGAATAGCTCCCGGGGAGGCTTGCACCACTAGTGGGGGATGGGCACCGGTCTCTGCAATGTGGAGTGCTCTTTTCAATAATCTTCACCACAGAAGGGCAGTCTCCTCTTTCTGTTCTTCCAAGGATGTTGCAGAATGCTATTCTGGTCTCCTGGGCCCCCCAAACAGGTGATTTAGATAGCTCTGGGTGATTACTAACTGCACGGTAGGATGAGCTGACTCTTGGATCTCCTTACTCTGCCACCTTCTTAGTTTCACCACTTTTTAATCTTTAGGGACCTAACTCTCAGTTTTCTACTCTATGAAATCAGGATAATAGAATTTGCTTGATAGCATTTTTCTGTGTGTTAAATGAGCTAATGTATGTAGAACCATTTAGCACAGTGTCTGACAAATGGTAAGCACACACTAATGATAATTTTCATCATGTACAGAAAATCTGTCCCTCTCAGCATAATAATACAGTGAGTGTATCTGGGTGTAAATATTCATACTCACATATGTATTATGAATGAAAACAGGTTGCATCTGCTAAATAATTTATTTTGGCAACTCTGTGGAAAAGTTGTAATTGAGTTACCATGTAGAATATCACAATTGGAAAACATGAATGAGATCTGATACTATATAATAGAGATTTAAAGATTAAAACTTGTATGAAATAAATATTAAAACATTTTAAAATATTAGTATAGACTCTTAAAGAAACTCATTAAATAATAAATATTCATTTCCCTGCCATTTTAATTACAGTATAACCACATTTCCCATTTTATCAGTTACTTATAATTATAACAGCAATTATACATACTATAGCTGTGCCTGATATGAAATATAGGGAGCAAAGAGCATGGATTCAAAAACATATTTAGTCACTTGCTTTCTGTATAGAGTAAGTGATTAGCTAGCTTTTTGACTCATTTGCATTTTTCTTATGAAATTGAAGTGAGTAATGTTCAACTGTCTTTCCTTCAGGGCAATAAAACACTGCTAACTTTTTGAAGAATAAATTAATAAATTAAAGACTGAAGTTATCTTCCCTGAACTTCTTTATTTGCCCTTCAGAAAATTGTCTTCTTTACTTGTGCTTCCAGGATCTTTTGAATTGTCAGCACCGTTCAAAACATTTCTTATGATTTAGCCATGGATGTCATTTCTTATCATCTCTATTGCTTCTCACACTGCCCTGACCATGCCTGAACCAAATGAAACAACTTGACTGTATAATTTTGAATTAGACTCTGGAATAACTCTCAGCTCTGTAACAAGTGTGAGCTCCAAGACGTTTTTGTGCCTATTGAACTATTGCTTTCCCCGCCCTATCCTCCTGTGCTCCCTTTATGAGAATGGGGAACTGTCTCGAGTCCTGATTTACACTCTAGTTTCCTAACCAGCATTGGATCTTGTCCCTGAGCTTCAATCATCACCACAGGGCTCTAAAACAATCATAATTTCCCCAGGAGTTGGACAATCTATCCCTGCTGCCAGAAACTGGCAGGAATCCTGCCAGATGGACTTTTCTACACGATCCCATCCACCTGTCTTGGAGTAGCTCTCTGCTTGGAAACTCTAGCTGCTGGGCCCCAACCATCTGACTGGAAACTCAGGATATCAATTTGAGGCCAGATGGAGAATAAATTTGCTACATCAACTTGGAGACTGGATGGGATTCCTGTCATGTCCTTGGAGGCCAGCTTCCAGCTGAGTCAGTTCCTTAGTCCTGGCACTGGCTCTTGCTAACTAAATTTCTTCCTCCTGCAGCCCACACAATTAAGGGCTCATCATACCACATGACCTGACCTACTGAGCTTATTATAACAAATACCTCTGGCAGCTTAATACTCTTCTTTCTCTCCAGCATCTTTCATTAAAACAGTGTCAATGAAAAGTACTCTCAGATATACCATGAATTATTCTAGGATAATTGAGCCATTTCAAAGCTTCTAATGCCTCCCCATCAAAATAATATGGGATTCTCTAAAGTAACGATACTGAGTTAAAATGTAAAATCTGTATAGTTTATGGTCTATAAAGCCTGTTAATCATACTTAGTGACACGTGGTAAACTATATTCTTCACAGAATCTCTTTAACATATTACCTAGCAGAATGAGTCACCCATACTAGATGCTCTTTTTGAAGCTTATTAAGTTACTAAAAACCAATATTTTATACTTTGAATGACAACCTCATTCATACATATAAACTGTGAGATAATATTGGCAGATGAAATCAGTAAAAATTTCCATCACATTAAATCTGATTTCCAAAAATGGGTTAGAGATTAGTAAAAAGAGTTACTCTACCTTGACAAACAGAGTTTTTTAAATTAGCTTTGGTGTTTCAGAAAGGAATAACCTGTTCTATCTATGCACTAGTATCTTTTATTTATGTTACAGTCAATCAGTTTTGTTCCTTTATATTTTTAATGAACATTTCTAATTGCCTGATTTTTATATTATGCTAGCCTGCAGTCTGGACAAACAAGACTACTTACTCCTGGAAGTTGTTTATCACAACTAACTAGTATAAAATTTGACTACATCTGAAAGATACAATTCATTTGTATAGTATTATAACACTGATATAATGTTGAAGAAATAGTCAGCATTCCAAATTGAATTCTATGGGAGGACCCACTTTTATTCTGTGGCTTTTAAAGATTGATTTTTCTCCACACTGGCCATGCCATTTTTAAATGTCAAAGATCCCAGCCCTAGATTCAACCATCCCAATTTGATAGGGCGCTGGTTAATCTTGCATATGGAACAAGTTTCGAATCCACATAGTAGGCAGGCTCCCATGTTGCAGCTGGCTCTGCTCAGCTGCTTCTGCCACTCCTGCTGGGCAGGCTGCTGAGAAGCCTGCCCTGCTCACAGGCCCTGGGTGAGGCCACTGTTAGGACTCCTCTCTTGCATCGTGTTTCTGACGCCTGCTGCGTTCACGCCACTCCTCACCTGTCTTCCTTTTGTTCCCTACTGCTCCTACTGTTTTAGCTTTCGCCTTCACTCAGTTTCCCTTTTTTCTTTCCACTGTCATGCTGCCAAGAACACTTTCAAAATACAATTTTGCACACTCATGGGGGTATATTGCTCAGATAAATTCCTTGAAGTGGATTTGAGGAGCTATTCAAAAACTTTTAATGAATAAAAAAGCAATGGTGACATGCTTAGAAAACAATTTGCTTTCCATCCTCTGTTGAAAAGCACAGGTTTTTATAATAAGTTATCTAAAAGCATTTGTGACTGTGTGAGGTGTGTGTGGAGGGAGAGTAGGAAAAAAAGAAAAGAAGGAAAGTAGAGGAAAGGGAGAAAATGAACTGGAAGTTTTTTCAGGCAAATGAGAGGAACAGTTGGCAGGGAGAAAAAGATTTAAACTATGCCCAAGCACAATTACATTCACTTCCAAAATTAAAATTGTATGCTGACTGGGGCTGAAAACCCACAACTTTTTTTTTTTTTTTTACCTTATTTTCACTATCAAAGCCTTCTCAAGCTGACATAATTACCTTATGGAGTTTCATCAGCATTTGGCAAAATTACAGCATCTCCATTTCAAAAATATTCTCTTTCCAGAAAAGAATTCAAAGCCTCTTATTTTTTAACACATTGCAGGTGGTTGGCTGTTAACAATTAACTTTTTTCCTCAAGGGTGACAATTAGCCCGAGAATGTTGCATTCCCTTTGCCGGATACCCTATTACTTATATTTACATACAAAAATTAGGTTTCACTTAATAATAAACTAACATTTGCAATTATTTTTTATTCATAATCCTAGCATCTTGCCAAATTCACCTAAGGTTCTCTTTCACATAATAGCTCTCTGTTCTCACTAGATTTCACCCTGCAGCAAGTGACAGCTTTTTATCTGTCCACATGAGGATAAACCTTGGAAAAAAGAAAAAGGAAAAATATTATAGTTAGTGTACTGTGTCTTTCTTGAAAGTAGTTTGTCTTTTGATTTCATGTTTACATAAGACAACTAGAAATTTGGGCTATCTTGTGGGAAGGGTGGTAAAGATGAATAAAGGTAGCCGGCTCTATAATTTCAGTTACAATGGTGGGTGGGGAAGGATGGCTCATAGTGGCTTCCAAAGAACAGGTGGTCCTTAGAGTTTAGATTCAGAAGTTAAATTGTATCAACACAGTCGGGGAGATCAGGCCTTGGCAAACGGATAAAAATTAACCACATTCTGAAAAGGCTTTTTAAAACCTGATGCCAATTGGTTAATTTACAATAAGAAATAGGCTTCTGAATGAAAGGATAATCTTCCCCTAGTCAAGTTAACTCCTACCTAGAATGAAGGTAGCTTTTAAAAAGAATTGTTCACCAAAATACAGCTATGTGAGTATGGATTCATAGCAAATGGTGGTAACATGATAAAAACAATAGCACATTCTAATTGTATTGCCAATTATACCCTACACCAGGTAAATATATCCAGCAATGTGGTCCACAACAATAAAACTCAGCCATTGCAGCACAAAGCAGCCATATGAAATGCATATAAACAAATGAGTAAGGCTGGGTTCCAATAAAACTTTATATACCAAAACAGCCAGCAAGCAGGATTTGCCTCCAGTTTACACTGCATTCATGTGCATGATTGCATATGAAAATCATCACAGCTCCCTGAAGTAGGTGTTACCCCAGTTTACAAGTGAGGAAATGGAGGCTCAGAAAAATTAAATGACTATCGGGAAGTGACACAAGTTAATAATGCCAAAGCAGTCATCAAACCAGAACTTCCTATTTCAAGTCCCCCTCTCCTTCCTCAAACTAAGGTATTTCAGAAGTTTGAAAGTCCTCCAGGCAATAGTAAAGTTTCATTATTTTTTTAAATTCAAAATAAAGTATTTTCTAATCTCTAGGCTATTTTTGTCAATCAAAAGTACTCTCATTTTCTCCTAAGAGTATAAGACAAACACCAAAATTCTTATTCTCCAACTCTATTATTTTTCCAAATTTCATGATTCATAACAAGACAGAGTTTGAATTTTACTCACATTATGTTTCACAAAAGTTGCACAAAGAATATTATTTAGAACCTCTCTAAAATTGCATTTATCTTTTTCAAAACCTACCACCATGCTGATATAGGAGGTTTTTGTTTTTGTTTTTCAGGGGGTTTTTTGTTTTGTTTTGTTTTGTTTTTTTAACGTGCCAGGTGAAATATTTCTACCTCTTCTGGTTTCAACAATCCCCTTTTTGGTCTATTCAAAGTTGAACTCCCTATTAGGACTGATTTAATTTTGCCATTTCCAAATAACTTTGTCTTTTTAGGTAAATGCTCTTTCTGATCTCACACCTTCCCCCTATTCTCAAGGTGATATAAGTGAAAGGGGTTCACCTTGTCCTCCTACAATGGAGACAGGGAACATGGGAAGGTTATTTTTTCAGATCCATGAAGTTTCCCCTAGATTCCCTGGTCTCTTGTGGAGAATATATGGACCTGTCTGCTCCTCGCTCTGGTGACTGCTGATGGGCAACTGGCTCCAGCAGGCCTTTTGGGTGACATGCTGGACCCTCTGCTAGAAACCACAGTACCATCACTTTCACCTAGTCTGTCTACCAACAGTGGCCACTTTGCGTTGATCTCAGGCCCCTGCAATCCACCAGCAATTTCAACAACTCTTCAGCACTTCACTGTGATCCCTGAGTGCCCTGCAGACTACCTCAGGCCCATCCATCTAACTGCCTTACACCAGGGGCTGCATAACCACCCCGTCCTGGGCAGGAGGTATCTGTGGGCTGGACTTCTCATTAGGCTTAAAGACTCCCATGCAGGATATCAGGGAAGCATGACCAGCCACGTAGACCCAGACCCCTCACACCCATGTGGGTATATTCAAAGTCAATCCCCCTTTTCACGTTGAGGCAGAGAACGAGAAACACTTGCTCCTAATCAACTCTCGCTCTCCTCTCTGCCCTTTCCTCTGCCACCCTCTCACCACAAATTACCAGCAAATAAGTAGCAATTTATTTCTTTTACCCTCCTTGGAAAGGACCACATGAAAATGGAACTCTGTGATCAAGTTTTATATGCCTCATGAGACGACAAGAGAATTTGGAATACCCTCTTTTAGCAAAGCCTGGCTTTCAAGACTATTGCCTTCTGTAAACTTCTGTTTGGAGTATCAGACATTGAATATTAATTCACTTTCTCTTTAATTTCCCATCCTGACATTCTTAATCCCTCCCTGAGGGAGATAAATGTGGCTAGTAAATTAAGTGTGGAGACACATATACTCACATATGTACCTATCACATTAATACTGTTTTAAAAATATGAAACTTATTACACACTTACCATTACAGTATCTCCCACTAAAATCACATATTTTCATAATACCAGAAGTCCCACAATCCTAAAACATGTTTCAATGTTTAAACTTTCATTTGTGTACTTACTGATGACTCAAAAAATAAGTCATTTCAAAATGGAGAGAAGACTGTACAGAGCTAAATCCTTTCACAATTCAAGGATTCTTTTAGCAGCAATAATGAAAAACTGCAAATTTTCATTTCTGCAATAGACTTTAGAAGGGCATTATGTATTTAAATCCTAGTCCTCACTCCACAGACTATAATATGACATTTTGCACATAAATAAGGGGTGTCTAGAAATGATTACATTAATAGCCAAGGTAGCATAGTTAGTCTATTTAAATTCCCAAGATTCCCACACCCTGGATTTAGCAATCAGGCCTCTGAATTAACACATCACTTTCTCTAAAACCCGAAAATTAAAATTGCAGGTTTCTGAGGGACAAGAGGTCATCTTATCTCCTTAACTTTCTAGAATCAAAGCCAAAATAATTTCATCCTACTCATGGCATCCTAATAACCATCTTCTGTGATCCATTTCTATCATTGTATAGGAAGAAAATTTATTTTGTAATTTTAGGTTTTCAAAGCCCTTTTCTGAAAACATACCAATTTATCCTCCTAATACTTGATGAAATGAATAAATCAAGTATTTTAATCCCCATATATAGATGAGAAGCCACACATATACACACAGAGGTGTACACACCCACAGTTTATGATATAGCCAGTATGCCACAAGGACCTGGAATTAGAATCCAGCTTCCTAACTTTTGTATCACCATATTACCTCTAAATCATTCAACTTCTTATCTTGCTTCCACGATTTTTTAGTTTACCATGTAAAACAAACAATCTGGAGCCTGTTTTTTGCAAAAAGTTCTTATAAGGAGTTTTGTCTGTTTTGAGCTTTATCTTTTCAATCTCAAATGCTCACAAAGGGGATAGAACTGCAACTTCATTGACTAAACATTTTAAACTTTCATTATGAAATTCTACTTGGGAAATCACAAGACTTGTGTTATATTCAAAACTGTGTTAGGAATAAAGTGTTAATGAGGGTTTTTTCGTAGTTATATTTCTAAAAAAGCTTTCTCTATAGCTTCTTTTTCTGACTCTTTGGTCATTTCTGGGATCTTTGGGTCTTTCCAACATTTCTATTCATCAGATGAACACAACAGCCTCATAATGTTTTTGTTGGGTATTGAACCACATCCCCCACAAAATACACGTTCAGGTCCCAATCCTTATTCACGTGGGTATGAGCTCATTTGTAAATTAGATCTTTGAAGATATTATTAGCTAAGGTGTGCCCAAACTGAATGAGTTCCAATCTAATATGACTGAAGTCCTTATAAGAAAAGAAAATTAGACACAGAAGGAGAAGCCACAAGGAGCAACCAGAAGATATAAGTCAACAGAACCTGGAAGAGAAAGAAGACTCAGCCACGTGCATTGCCACATGACAGAAAAGCCAAGGACCAAGGATCGCAAGTGGTCAGCGCCAGAATGCCACAATCTTCAGGGAGGAAGCATCACCCTACTGACACCTTAATTTTGGATTTCTCCTGGCTGCAAAAGTGTGAGCCAATAAATTCCCGTTGTTTAAGCCAAACCATTGTATGAGTATTTATGTTAGCAGCTGGGAAATGAATATAGTTTTAAATATTTCATCACATTTTTCTCAAATATGCTGACTAATTCCTGATTCTATTTTCTCCTTTTTACTCTTTTTCTGCTTGCTTTTAATATGCTTTCGTTAATCTGTCCACTGATTTCTATCCTAAATTTTATTATAAAATCTTGTCTCAAATCATGTGTACACCTTGAAAATATAGCCAACTATTTTTAGGTTTTGGAAAAAAAGATAAAATTTGACATTACAATTAAGTTCTCAACTATAAATTTGTTACTGGCTGTGATGGTTAGGCTCATGTGTTAACTTGGCCAGGTAATGGTGCCCAGTTGTTTTGTCAAGCAAGCACTAGTCTAATTGTTACTGTGAGGAGATTTTGTGGACATAAAACATTAGTAAGTTGATTGCATCTGTGGCTGATTACATCCACAATCAACTGAGGAGACTGCCTTCAGCAATTAGGGATGTCTCATCCAAGCAGTTGAAGGCCTTAATAGGAGAAGTGACGATTTCATCAGTCAGAAGAGAGAATTTCCATCATTATTTCATCCAGCCAGCTTCTCCTGGAGAATTTATCAAAAACTGTCATCAGAGTTCCCAGCTTGTAGCCTGCCCAAAGGAGATTCAGATTCAGTCATCTCCACAGTCATGTGAGACAATTTTTAAAAATTTCATTGTAATATAAGTTTCTTTTAAAAAAATAAAAATAAAAATAAATAAATAAAATTTAAAAATAAATTAATTAATTAATTTAAAATTTCATAATATTTACAAGTATCACCTGTCAATTCTGTTTCCCTAGAGAACCTTGACTGATACAGCTTGCTACCAGAATTGGAGTGGTTCTTGAGAAACAGAATCTTAAAAATGGGATTTCTAAATTGGTTCTGGGGTTTTTGCAATTGGCTCTCTTCTCTGATTACATTCAAAAGCACTAATGAGTGTTTCCAATAATCAAGATGCCACTGATAGTCCATGACATGAGTTTGCAATAGAGATATGCAAAATAGCACCACTGAATATGGCTACTCACATGCTTATAAGAGGCAAGGCTCTGGATTTGAGTGTTTTTGACACCTGTATTAGTCAGCAAAAGGGGTGCTGA